>SJXO01006107.1:8762-20015 GCA_006408615.1 Connochaetes taurinus
CTGCAGCAGCGGTACATGGAGCCGGGAGCCCAGCGCAGACCCACGTCCTTGCCCAGCGCGCCCCCTGCCCGAGTCGGCGCCCAGTGCATCCTGTGCAAAACGGGGCGCTGCCACTCCCCGTGAGAGCTCGCAGGAGCGGAGCGTGACCTGTGGGGTCTGTGACTCTGTCTCCCCCACCCCCACACTGGGGCGGGCCGACTTGGAAGGGCCAGCAGGGTGGCCAAATCAGAAAGGTGGACGGGCCAAGGGCCGGCTCGGTTCCACCGAGAACAGTGGCAGCTGCCCTGGGGGGGCTCAGCCCCACCCCAGCACCCGGAGCACAGCCCTGGCTTGGTGGGACCTCGAGTTTCAGGGGGCCCCCCGAAAGCCTGCCTGATTCACACACGGTACAGCTAAGCCGGACCCGATGGTGTCCACTGGGGGGCAGCAGCCGTCCAGCCCCAGCCCCTTCTGGGGAAGGGCGATGGGCAGACCCATCCCGCTCCAGCCCCGACCGAGGAGGGTGCTCTGAGGGTCCAAACACAAAGGGTTTGTCCTGACCCGCGGCGGCGGTAGGGGGCGGGGGCTGCTCAGGGTCTGCAGGAGGGTCTGCTGACTGCTGTGCGCAGGGCCAGACGGTAAATGCTCTCACCCGGGACCGCAGTCTCCACCGCGTGGGCTGCGCTGCTCCTTTCCTTCAGTTCCACAACCCTTCAAAAAAGCAAGCGCACTCGAGCACCCGGGCCACACGGACGGGCCTGGGCCGGGCTCCGTGGCCATGCTTTAGGGGACCCAGCTGCGTTTCCACTTGTGCACATGCCAACCGCCTGCTCAGAGCCCTGGCGGGCACCACACGCCCAGGGTCACCGCCTGACCTTGCAGAGAGGTCTGCAGCCCTGTGTCCTGGGGCTGCTGCTGCTGGGCCAAGGGGGCCCTCCCTGGGCCTGTTGCTGTGGCAGCGGACCGCGGCTGCTGGTCTCCCGGCTGGGGCCCTCGGGCGGGTACCCAGGGGTGTCTGTCCTCTGACGGGACTGGTGGGGATGCTCCGAGGCTCTCCTGGGGCCAGAGACACGGCCCCCACCATGGACCCAGCGAAAGGAAGGGCTCTGCGCCAGGCGGCAAAGCCACCGCCGCTTGCCAGGCCTGTGGGCATAGACGCTGGCCCGTCGCGGCCGGGGTGGGTGCTCACTGCTGTCCATACGCTTCCACGATGGTGCTGCCCTTCAGCCTCACCCGCCCACTCTGGCCACGGCCCTGCCACCATCCACCCCCTGGAACTCTGTGTCTGGCAGTGACGGGGGCGCTTCTCACAGGCACCTCCGCCTCTGCAGAGCTCGGAGCCAGCAGTCCGATGGGCACCCTGCTTCCCCACCCTCTGGGGGCACGTGGTGTCACGAGTCTGCGGCCAGCCGCCTCAAGATCACCCCAAGGCCTTCTGCCCCGTCCACCCCTCCGGCCCTGTTTGCTCACAGAACGCGGCCCCGGGAAGGGTCTAGCTCCCTTTGGTGGCCCTCTGGGCAGGGGCCGGGGCGATGGGGGCACCCCTCTCCGTGACCACAGTGCCGCCCAGCCTGGCTGCTGACCCCCATGTAGCCGGCCTGCTCGGGTCGCACACTGCCCTGTTTCACCTGCTGCCCCGGTGCGGGCCCCACCCCACGGGAAACACGCCGGTGCGCCTTTGCTTCCCTCTCCCGGACAGCAACGCACACTTGGCTTTTGGGGTCCGCTGTGTGTGGTGACTGAGGCCACAAGTGCTGGGTGACATGGCCTCGGTCCTTAGCCACACCAGTGGGCCAGAAGGTCTGGATCGAGTTTAACAGACCCTGGGCAAGAGCCCGAGTCCCCCCAGGTCTGCAGGCAGGGATGGTGATGGGGGGCTGGGCAGGGGTCTGCCTGTGCCGGGGGGGGCTCCTCTGTGATCCCTGGGGAGGGTGGCTGAGGTCAGCAGGCGGTCTGCACGCAGTCGTGGGTTCTGGTGGAGGGAGGCCTGGCCACAGAGCACTCCGGCCCGTGGGATCCACGCTCAGCCGCCTGCACCTGTCCCGCTGGTCGGAGTCCTGAGGGCACAGATTGCCTGGATTTGGTCCTGGCTCTGCTGGCCTGAAGAGTCAGACAGGTGGGCAGACTCGGGTGGAGCCAGAGGGAAGGTGGGCCAGGAGGGAGGCGGTCTGCTCCCCGCCTGGGCTGGGTCTTGAGTTTGTCTTTGTAGAGATTGGCCTTGGACAAAGAGTGGTCTCCCTTGGGAACAAAGGCAGGCTTGCCACAAGAGAGGTGGAGTTCCCGGGCCCAGGGTTTCCTGGCTGTGATGCAAACCCACAGTCTGGGTTCCATCTGCCTGGCCCCCTCTGTGTGGCCTCGTGGGACTCAGAGAGCCAGGGACACCAATGCAAACCACATGGTGTGTGCTTGCTTCGCCATGGCTCCTAACAGCCGACGGGGAGCCCTAGGCCTGGGCAGCCTCCACGCAGCAGTGACAGGCTGATGCTGGCATGTCAGGAAGTTACCATCAAACCCCAGAGCTCAACAGTTTTATGTTAATAACCTTGAAATTGTATATAAAAATGGATATTCCCCCGAGAAAAATAGCTTCCCACATGTGAGTGGAAACAGACAACCTATTTTTTAATATATAATCATAAGGAATCTAATTAGTGTTCAAAATTTTCCCACCAAGAAAGCTCTAGGCCCAGGTGGCAGCTCCAGTGAGTTCTACCAAACATCTAGGAGGTCAGCCCAGAGGCGCACGGATTCTTCCAGACAGAATCGCTCATTCTACAAGGCTTGCATGACCTTGCAAGGCCAGTCAATAATGGGCCAATCACACATATAAAATCTGCTGAAATATTAATGCATTATTAGCAAAGTGAATCAAGCAATATATAAATTGGATAAATAATTAATCATTACCAACTTGGATTTTTGCTAGGAATACAAGTGTGCCTTTACATTAGAAAATATTGATTTAAATGACTGATTTAACAGGTTAAATGTGAAAATTATATATCATCAACCATTTCTGTAGGCATAGACGTGAAGTGAAGAAGTGAAGTCGCTCAGTCGTGTCCGACTCTTTGCGAACCCCTGGACTGTAGCTCTCCAGCCTCCTCCGTCCATGGGATTCTCCAGGCAAGAATACTGGAGTGGGTTGCCATTTCCTTCTAGTAATAGCCATCATCCACATGTGATAAAAATTCCCCAAATATGAGAATAGGAATATGACTATCCCTGGGAATCTCCAGGCAAGAATACTGGAGTCGGTAGTCATGCCTTCCTCCAGAGGATCTTCCCGACCCAGGGATCGGACCCATATCTCTTATGTCTCCTGAATTGGCAGGCAGGTTCTTTACCACTAGCGCCACCAGGGAAGCCCATGAAAGGACATCCTAACCTGATAAAAGGGCATCTTGAGAGCAAACAGGAAGAAGCAGCACGTTTAGTCGTGAAACTTGGACCACTTCCTTTTGTGGATCCTGCCAACACTGCATCTGCTGAATACAGGTGTCCAGCCAGCACAGCAAGGCAAAAAATGAGTCCAAGTGTAACGTGACTAGGAATGAAGAAACACCACAATCACCAGTTGCAAATGCCATGAACACGAATGTGGAAAACCCAAAAGAATCTGGATAAGGTGGTAAAATTAATCAGAGGTTTGGTCTGGTTTTAACTATAATATTAGAAAAGGTAAGAGCTCAACTGAGATTCTGCATTAACAGAAGTAAGTAGAAAAGAAATGAAGGAAAGACACCATCTATATAGTACAGAAAATATCAAGTCCTCAAGGATAAGTCTAACAAAAACCATGCTGGTCTTCCCTGCCATCAATTATAAAACTGTCCTGAAAATATCGGAGACAATCTAAATAGACACAGAAAAGTGCCCGAGCATGTGCACCCTCAGGCAAGGGAGGCGGCCGAAGGGCTACTTTCCTTCAATTGGAGTCACGTGCCTGCTTCATGTGTGAGTGTGCAGGGGCACAGTTGTGAGCGAGCAAGCCACACAGCCGTGAGGCTGTTGGCAGGTGGGGGGATGACTGGAAATGTGTTCATGCCTTGCGGGGAATTTTTAAAATCAGGCACAGGCCATAAAAATAAAGATGGGTTCATTTACCACGTTAAACTCAAGTGTGTCTATTTACCCAAGATGCCACTATAGAGAGTGAAATAGGTGCAGAAAAAAAGGGAAAATCCATTTGCAACAATTGTGACCCAGTGAAGATACAGAACTCCCATAAAATAACGTGAAAAAAGCAAACTCAGTAGAAAAGAGAAAAGCCTTAGTGCATTTACAAATGAGGAAATCCAGCGCTCAGCCCTCAGGAATGGAAAAGGACATCAGGACCACATTTTCACCCACCCACACCGTTGGGTCAGGGTTGGAGTGGTGGGTGGGCCCCTCTCCCTGCAGCGCCCGTCCTTACACCAGCGCCCACGTGCACCCGGACACGTGTTCAGGGATTTTTGCAAACAGCACCAGTAAGAATGCTCTAAAAGTAGGAACAAACCGGTGCGCCTTTGCTTCCCTCTCCCGGACAGCAACGCACACTTGGCTTTTGGGGTCCGCTGTGTGTGGTGACTGAGGCCACAAGTGCTGGGTGACATGGCCTCGGTCCTTAGCCACACCAGTGGGCCAGAAGGTCTGGATCGAGTTTAACAGACCCTGGGCAAGAGCCCGAGTCCCCCCAGGTCTGCAGGCAGGGATGGTGATGGGGGGCTGGGCAGGGGTCTGCCTGTGCCGGGGGGGGCTCCTCTGTGATCCCTGGGGAGGGTGGCTGAGGTCAGCAGGCGGTCTGCACGCAGTCGTGGGTTCTGGTGGAGGGAGGCCTGGCCACAGAGCACTCCGGCCCGTGGGATCCACGCTCAGCCGCCTGCACCTGTCCCGCTGGTCGGAGTCCTGAGGGCACAGATTGCCTGGATTTGGTCCTGGCTCTGCTGGCCTGAAGAGTCAGACAGGTGGGCAGACTCGGGTGGAGCCAGAGGGAAGGTGGGCCAGGAGGGAGGCGGTCTGCTCCCCGCCTGGGCTGGGTCTTGAGTTTGTCTTTGTAGAGATTGGCCTTGGACAAAGAGTGGTCTCCCTTGGGAACAAAGGCAGGCTTGCCACAAGAGAGGTGGAGTTCCCGGGCCCAGGGTTTCCTGGCTGTGATGCAAACCCACAGTCTGGGTTCCATCTGCCTGGCCCCCTCTGTGTGGCCTCGTGGGACTCAGAGAGCCAGGGACACCAATGCAAACCACATGGTGTGTGCTTGCTTCGCCATGGCTCCTAACAGCCGACGGGGAGCCCTAGGCCTGGGCAGCCTCCATGCAGCAGTGACAGGCTGATGCTGGCATGTCAGGAAGTTACCATCAAACCCCAGAGCTCAACAGTTTTATGTTAATAACCTTGAAATTGTATATAAAAATGGATATTCCCCCGAGAAAAATAGCTTCCCACATGTGAGTGGAAACAGACAACCTATTTTTTAATATATAATCATAAGGAATCTAATTAGTGTTCAAAATTTTCCCACCAAGAAAGCTCTAGGCCCAGGTGGCAGCTCCAGTGAGTTCTACCAAACATCTAGGAGGTCAGCCCAGAGGCGCACGGATTCTTCCAGACAGAATCGCTCATTCTACAAGGCTTGCATGACCTTGCAAGGCCAGTCAATAATGGGCCAATCACACATATAAAATCTGCTGAAATATTAATGCATTATTAGCAAAGTGAATCAAGCAATATATAAATTGGATAAATAATTAATCATTACCAACTTGGATTTTTGCTAGGAATACAAGTGTGCCTTTACATTAGAAAATATTGATTTAAATGACTGATTTAACAGGTTAAATGTGAAAATTATATATCATCAACCATTTCTGTAGGCATAGACGTGAAGTGAAGAAGTGAAGTCGCTCAGTCGTGTCCGACTCTTTGCGAACCCCTGGACTGTAGCTCTCCAGCCTCCTCCGTCCATGGGATTCTCCAGGCAAGAATACTGGAGTGGGTTGCCATTTCCTTCTAGTAATAGCCATCATCCACATGTGATAAAAATTCCCCAAATATGAGAATAGGAATATGACTATCCCTGGGAATCTCCAGGCAAGAATACTGGAGTCGGTAGTCATGCCTTCCTCCAGAGGATCTTCCCGACCCAGGGATCGGACCCATATCTCTTATGTCTCCTGAATTGGCAGGCAGGTTCTTTACCACTAGCGCCACCAGGGAAGCCCATGAAAGGACATCCTAACCTGATAAAAGGGCATCTTGAGAGCAAACAGGAAGAAGCAGCACGTTTAGTCGTGAAACTTGGACCACTTCCTTTTGTGGATCCTGCCAACACTGCATCTGCTGAATACAGGTGTCCAGCCAGCACAGCAAGGCAAAAAATGAGTCCAAGTGTAACGTGACTAGGAATGAAGAAACACCACAATCACCAGTTGCAAATGCCATGAACACGAATGTGGAAAACCCAAAAGAATCTGGATAAGGTGGTAAAATTAATCAGAGGTTTGGTCTGGTTTTAACTATAATATTAGAAAAGGTAAGAGCTCAACTGAGATTCTGCATTAACAGAAGTAAGTAGAAAAGAAATGAAGGAAAGACACCATCTATATAGTACAGAAAATATCAAGTCCTCAAGGATAAGTCTAACAAAAACCATGCTGGTCTTCCCTGCCATCAATTATAAAACTGTCCTGAAAATATCGGAGACAATCTAAATAGACACAGAAAAGTGCCCGAGCATGTGCACCCTCAGGCAAGGGAGGCGGCCGAAGGGCTACTTTCCTTCAATTGGAGTCACGTGCCTGCTTCATGTGTGAGTGTGCAGGGGCACAGTTGTGAGCGAGCAAGCCACACAGCCGTGAGGCTGTTGGCAGGTGGGGGGATGACTGGAAATGTGTTCATGCCTTGCGGGGAATTTTTAAAATCAGGCACAGGCCATAAAAATAAAGATGGGTTCATTTACCACGTTAAACTCAAGTGTGTCTATTTACCCAAGATGCCACTATAGAGAGTGAAATAGGTGCAGAAAAAAAGGGAAAATCCATTTGCAACAATTGTGACCCAGTGAAGATACAGAACTCCCATAAAATAACGTGAAAAAAGCAAACTCAGTAGAAAAGAGAAAAGCCTTAGTGCATTTACAAATGAGGAAATCCAGCGCTCAGCCCTCAGGAATGGAAAAGGACATCAGGACCACATTTTCACCCACCCACACCGTTGGGTCAGGGTTGGAGTGGTGGGTGGGCCCCTCTCCCTGCAGCGCCCGTCCTTACACCAGCGCCCACGTGCACCCGGACACGTGTTCAGGGATTTTTGCAAACAGCACCAGTAAGAATGCTCTAAAAGTAGGAACAACCCCAAAAGCCCACCGCGGTGAGACTGATGAACAGTTTGAAGATGATTTAGGTATTAATAATTAAAATCTATCACTTTAATATTAAATAATATATTTTAATTGTCAGTTCAGTTGCTCAGTCGTGTCTGACTCTCTGCGACCTCATGGACGGCGGCACACCAGGCCTCCCTGTCCATCACCAACTCTCGGAGCTTGCTCAAACTCATGTCCATCGAGTCGCTGATGCCATCCAACCATCTCATCCTGTCGTCCCCTTCTTCTCCTGCCTTCAGTCTCTCCCAGCATCAGGGTCTTTTCCAATGAGTCAGTTCTTTGCATCAGGTGGCCAAAGTATTTGAACTTCAGCTTCAGCATCAGTCCTTCCAATGATTATTCAGGACTGGTTTCCTTTAGTATTGACTGGTTTGATCTCCATGCAGTCCAAGGGACTCTCAAGAGTCTTCTCCAACACCACAGTTCAAAAGCATCAATTCTTTGGTGCTCAGCCTTCTTTATAGTCCAACTCTCACATCCATACATAACCACTGGAAAAACCATAGCCTTGACTAGATGGACCTTTGTTGACAGAGTAATGTTTCTGCTTTTGAATATGCTATCTAGGTTGGTCATAACTTTCCTTCCAAGGAGTAAGCGTCTTTTGATTTCATGGCTGCAGTCACCATCTGCAGTGATTTTGGAGCTCAAGAAAATAAAGTCTCTCACTGTTTCCATTGTTTTCCCATCTATGTGCCATGAAGTGATGGGACCAGATGCCATGATCTTAGTTTTCTGAATGTTGAGTTTTAAGCCAGCTTTTTCACTCTCTTCTTTCACTTTCGTCAAGAGACTCTTCAGTTCCTCTTCACTTTCTGCTGTAAAGGTGGTGTCATCTGCATATCTGAGGTTACTGATATTTCTCCCTGCAGTCTTGATTCCAGCTTGTGCTTCATCCAGTAAGCATGATGTACTCTGCATAGAAGTTAAATGAGCAGGGTGACAATATACAGCCTGGATGTACTCCTTTCCCGATTTGGAACCAGTCTGTTGTTCCATGTCCCGTTCTCACTGTTGCTTCTTGACCTGCATACAGATTTCTTGGAGGCAGGTCAGGTGGTCTGCTATTCCCATCTCTTGAAGGATTTCCCACACTCTGTTGTGATCCACACAGTCAAAGGCTTTAGGGTAGTCAATGAACCAGAAGTAGATGTTTTTCTGGAACTGTCTTGCTTTTTCGATGATCCAACGGATTTTGGCAATTTGATCTTTGGTTCCTTTTCCTTTCCTAAATCCAGCTTGAACATCTGGAAGTTCTTGGTTCACATGCTGTTGAAGCCTGGCTTGGAGAATTTTGAGCATTACTTTGCTAGCGTGTGAGGTGAGTGCAATTGTGCAGTAGCTGGAACGTATTTTAATTATAAATAGGTAGACAGAATATGGATGGAGGAACCTAAACAATTTGGAGGAAGGCAGGTGCAGCACCACGACCTCAGCAGGGATGCGGGGGCGTGGCCAGGGCGATGGGCGTGGGCGTGGCGAGGTGAATGTGAGGGGCGTGGTCTGGGAGGGCGTGGCGAGCGTGGGGGCGGGGCGTGGCTGGCTGCTGGGGCGGGGCCTGCGCTCGGAGCCGCGCGCGGGAGCAGGTCCGGCTCTGTGCCTGCGTGTAGGGAAACGGAGTGGAGGGTGAGGAGCCGCGCTGGAGGGGGGACGCAGTTAGGAGGGCAGGAGGCCAAGGCTGTGGCCGCAGGGCCCCGGGGGTGGGCCACCTGCCGGAGGACCTGCCCGCCCGCCCGGCCCGCATCCGGCACCCCCCAAGCTGGCCCGGCCGCGTGGCTCCGCCGACGCTCCGCCAAGTCTCCCTGCCTTTGAAGCCCGGGCTCAGGTGCGTGCGGCGTGTGCAGAGGCCTCCGGCCTGCCCGCCAGCACTTGGCCGCCTCCGGCTCCCCTCTCGGCCCGCCTCAGATGGCTGCCGCCCTTCCCACGGGGTGTGGGCCAGGAAGGAGGCAGAACAAGCCGGCCCTGTTTCGCTGCCAGGGCCCAGCAGGGCCGGGACCGCGGTGGGGAGGCGCGGGCCCCGTGTTCAGCGGCCAGGCCGCTGGCCAGCGCTCCCACCTGGGCAGGACCGTCCTCGGACTTCCTTTGTCCAGAGAAGAACATCCCTGGGCGGGGCAGGGTCCGGGGGTACGGGGACCCCTGCGGGAGCCCCTGTCTACCCCACCCTGTGTTTCCTCCCCTTAGGGGCCTGCAAGTGCAACCTCCACAAGAAGTCAGTCTTATTATTATTTTTCTACTTGCGCTAGCACTTGGTAAAACACACAACAGAGATAGGAAAACAGGAGAAAGAATTCGACCGGGACCCCTTGCGAGAGCCCGCACCTCCTCAGCCGCTGATGGATCAGAAACCCAACACGGAACTGGCTGTTTGCTGGGGGTCCTGCATCCACCGCCCCTCAGGGCCTGAAGCCAGCGGGTGGGGCCTGCCGGCTTCCCCCACCTTGGGGTGCTGGCAGAAAGGCAGGGAGACACCCTGGGGGCAGGAAGGGAGCAGGACACTTGGGGGTGGCCTGCAGGATGTTGGCTCTGAGGCCCCTTCTGCCCCCCACTTCCCTGCACTTCCTCACGTCCAGGGCCTCCCTGTGGCCACCCTCTGGTCTTCCCAAGCCCAGGCCTTGGGGGCAGTGCTGGCTTTGCTGTGCTCACCCACAGTAGGGTCCTCCTCTCCGGGGGTCTAAGCACTGGCCCCTTGGGGTGGGGCTGGCTCCCAGGTTGCCCTGTGAAGGCGGTGTGGATGGAGCCGACCACGTGGAGTGGGCAGCCGCAGGTGCTGACTCCTCGCCTAGGACCCTGGCAGGCGAGGATCTTGGTGGGGGAGTCGCTGGTCCCTTGGGACAGACCCAGGGCCATGTGAAGCAGGAAGGTGGCCCGTGGGGCATGGAGGAGGCCTGCCCTTGACTGGGGGTGCGTATGGCCAGGAAGAGGGCTGGCAGCAGGGCTGGCCCTCCCCTGACCCAGAAGAAAGTGCAGAGACCGCCTGGAGGCATTTCCGACTTGGATAAAGTGGGGAAGGAGTGGAAATGTCCTGGAGACTCTCTCAGAGGCCACTTGCAGCTGAAAGTGTGGGACGTGTGTCTGGCTGGTCCCTGAGCCGGGCAGTTTGGGGCTGGCTGGAGCCACCCTAGCTGGGTAGGGGCTGCTCCGGGCTGGGCGGGCTGGCCTGGAGGGGAGCCGGGGTCCCGCGGCTGCAGCACCCAGCTCTGCAAACATCCGATCACAGAGGGCGGGGCCTCGGTTCCTGCTTTGACGTCTCTGCCAGAAATAAAACAATAAAGCCCCGAGGCCTTTTATAAGCTTGTTTTGAAAAATGTAGGCATGTCTTTTATTTCCTGGCAGCTTTCTAGGGAACCGGGATTCCTTCCACAAGCACAGCTGGGGACTGGGGTCCTGCTCACAGGACAACTGTGGGCTGGGCCCAGGGCCCTGGGCAAGGTGGGGCCCTGGATACCAGAGCCTGCAGAGGAGAGGCTGGCCCTCCCTAAGCACCCCGTGTGCCGGGCGGGCCTCTCCTGGCCACAGGAGTGCCAGAGTGGACTGGGGGGGCCGGAGCTGCTTCCATGGCACCAGGGTGAGGGCTGGCGTCAGGCCCGGCAGGGGGTGGCGGGTTGGAGGACAGCCCTCCCCCAGGCCCTCCTGGGGTGCATGCCCTGCCCCTCCTCCGCTGCCATTCAAGGCCTCCCTGTGACTACCCTCTGGTCTCCTCCCGGGCCTCGTGGCCCTGCCTGTGGCCCTGAGCCCAGGCCCTTGAGCCCCTCCACCAGGGTGGCCTCTTCAGGAGGGCCAGGCCCTGTCCTGAGCCTCCCGCAGGCCTCACCGCCCCTCCCCTGTCCCCATGCCCCCCACCAGACCACAGCTCCTGCTCCACCCTCCTCCAGCAAAGCCACCTTCTTCCCTCACCTGTCATCCCTCGG
>SJXO01006107.1:28432-49303 GCA_006408615.1 Connochaetes taurinus
CACATACACATGCACACACACATGTCCACACACACACATCCCAGCACACATACACACACATGCTGGCACACACACACATACACACCCTCACACACACATATACATACACACATATGCACCCCCCCACACACACTAGCGTGCATACACACACATGCTGGCACACACACACGTACATGCACACACACGTACGTCAGCACACACATCCACATCCACACACACATGCACTCATGCATCCCAGCACAGACACCCACATACACACACACACCCTACACACACACCCCACACACATGTGCACACACACACACACACTGGTACACACACATACACACACCCACACCCTGGCACATACACACACTCACCCTGGCACACAGGGGCATCTCCATGAACCCCTCCCTGGCGCCCCGCTGGCTCAGCTGCAGAGTGGGGAGGTGGGGGAAGCCCGGAGGCCAGCAGCACGGAGGTCACGGCCAAGGTCAGAGGAGGGGTGTGGCAGCCTCGCCCTCCTGGGACAGGAAGGTCGCTCCTGAGCCTCACTGGCAAAGGCAGGGAGGGGGCAGGACACGACCCCATGGGGTCGCCGGAGGGCAGAGGGGCCAGAAGACTGGTCCCCGTGGTGGGAGCCCAGGAGGACGTGCTTTTCCATGTGTGGCTTTCGGTGGGAACTGGGCAGCGTCTGCCAGCTGCGCGGTGGGCTCAGAGCCCAGCGGGGAGCCCAGCAGAAGCCTGCTCCTGTTTGTTTCCTCAGGGGGGAGGGCCGGGGGCCCCACCCTGACGGAGGCGGCTGGGGTGGCGGCTGTCCAGACTGACCTTGGACCCTTGCTGGACCTGCCCACCTCCTGCAGGGGGTGCAGGGGAGCCCCTCCCCCTGCTGCACTTCCTGCTCTGGTTGAGATGCCGGGGGCACTAGCAAAGGCTCACTTCAGGGCTAAGTTTTGGGTTGACCTGGGCGCCTATGGGAGCAGGGTGCACGCCTTGGTGCTCAGCAGACATGCCCAGGAAGGACTGTTTCTCCAGGCTCGGCGGGAACGGCTGGCCCAGACAGGGCCTCAACCCGCCTCCCAAGGGAGTCCTCTCGCAGTTTGTGAGATGCCCAGGCCTGGGCCCCCCGGAGAGCTGGCGTGCTTGGTCTGGGTGGGGCCAGCGGCAGGCAGAACCCTGCAAGGCTGTACTTCCCAGGCACAGGCCTGCTGACCCTCCAGGGCCGTCGCTCTGGGCCATGTGCCGTCCCTTTTGGGAGACTTGGAGTTAACAGGAGGCTCCACCACGCCGGGCATTACATTTCAAACACAGTCACACACACACACTCCACAGGCGCAAAAGGGAAAAAAAAAAATCTTTTTTCCAGGTGCTAAAAATATTATCAGGAAATACGTTTTAGCAATGTGCTGTTTCAGGTTCCCCTCCGGACTCAAGGGTGCCTTTGTCTTTGCCACAGAAAGTCCACATTTATCAAAACCAAAATCGTTTTATCAAGCAGGCTTGTGTTTTGTGACTGGGAAACCTGAGCCTCCCCAACAGGCCTGTGACATTTTAATTTAGGGCCTGAGTGTGTGTGCAATTTAGATGGGGAGCCCCGAGCTGGACTTGGGACACCCCAGGACCCCGTGCCGGCCAAGGTGGGGCGTGTTTCCCCACTGGAGCCTGGCCAGGCGGGCTGGTCCCTGCAGGGCGGGGGCAGGGGCTCCAGCAGGGTTGCTAGTGGCAGCAGCTGGCTGGCTGCATCCCCCTCTCTCTCCTTCTCCCCGGAGCCATGGGGCTTCCGCACAGGTGGCACCCAGGGAGACCCTTACCTGCTCCAAGAATGAGGTCAGCAGGTCACAGAGCCTGGAGCGCAGGTGGGGCCCACTTCTGGGGAGCCCGCGGGTGTGGGCACAACCCTGAGAGGCTGGCTGGGGCAGCTGGTGCATGGAGCAGAGGGGGGCCTGGGTCCGGGCACATGGCCATCCGCACAGGGCATGGTGACCATCAGACTTTCACACAGAAGCTACACGCTCAGCACTGGAGATGCGTAAGAAAACAGTTTACTTCCATTAGAAAAATCCTTTAACCTAAATATACAACTTTATGTTGAACAAGTAAAAACAGTGTCTCCTCCACTGGTTGAACTTTCACTGCAATATGACAAATCCTAGAGGGTCCCAGGTATGTAGGGACTCCCGGGAGCAGCCAGGCAAGGAGGGTCCGGGAATCACCAGGAGAACGTTGGTCCAAGCGCAGGTGGCTTGCAGGTCAGTGCTGGGAGATCTCTCCGACCCCTCCTACATCTGGCTCTGTTCTTCTTTCATCTGTGGGCGCCCACTGAGCACCTCCTCTGCACCAAGAGCTTCGGTCCAGACATGCGACCTCGAGAGGCCAGGCCCGCAGAGAGGAGAGCGTCAACGCCAGCTCATCTCCGGCTGTGCTTGTCTCCTTGCTCTCCACCCACCGCCCCCAGGGTCCCTCCTCCACAGGGAGCGGACTGCTGGGTCCCTGGGCCACCAGGCCAGGGAGGAAGGGAAGAGGTCCTGAGAGTCACACGCTCTCTCATGGTCTTCCCCTCCCGTCCGTACAATGCTCTCCAGCGGTGGCCTGGGGGGCGGTGTCTCTGGGTTGCTCTTTGCTCTCTAACCAGCCGCTGCAGTGGGTGACCGTCTGGAGTCTACCACCACCAACGCCTCCTTTGCCCAGAGCATCACTGCTAATGGGTCACCACACTCTTCACCGCACTCTGGGAGTTGGCGATGGACAGGGAAGCCTGGCGTGCTGCAGTCCATGGGGTTGCAAAGAGTGGGACACGACTGAGTGACTGAACTGAACTGAACACTCTTCGGCTCTGAGTCTGGGTGGAACTTCAGAATCCTTCTTAACACAGCCACCAGTAATTGGACAGGCTTGACAGGCGGAATGCAGAGTGTTTGGCCACCTCTCTCTAGACACCGCTTTGCACAGTCTACAACATACGGTCACCCCATGACTAAGCTCCATCCGGGAGGGGGTCCGGCAGGACAGCCTGGGGTACAGGCTGGGTCCATGCTGCAGCAGACAGGTGGACGCTGTCACACGCTTGGGCCACAGCTCACATGACGGGGGTGGGGGCTCTGCCAGCTTCAGCCCTCTCACCCCTCAGGAGCCCAGTGGGCTGCAGCTGGCACCTGTGCCCGAGGAATGTCCTGGGCTGGCTGGAGCCCACAGATGTTGTCAACATATCACTTATGAAACCAGAGGCCGTTTGGAGCGGAACCAGATCACCCTGACCCATGTTCATGGGAAAAGAGAGGAAAACGCCGACAGGTGAACCACCCGGCCTAAGATGGCTGCCCTGGTCTCCGTGGCAACCAGGGCTGGATTCCCGCAGGAATTTTCCCAGAGTTTATGGGCTGGGAAATCGGGTGGTTCTCTAACAACTCTAACTTTTACACCCCAGTGCCTCTCGCGGCCAGTGAGTCACGGGGACCGGACTCTGAGTCACTTTCAGCCACCTGCCACCGTGACGGCCCCGCAGTTCCTGGAGAGGGAGTCGGGCCGCCTCTGGGCGCGGGGAGGTGGCGGCTGGGCCTTGCAGGACATTGTGTTTTTGGCTCCAGTTGGTGGAAATGTTCTCCACGTGTTTCCCTGTGTTTACAGAGCTGAGGGCACGGAATGCAGCCCGCGGTGCGGAAGTCGGCCTGCCGGGACCTGGCCCGGTCAGCACGCCTGCCCGGTGCCAGGTCGGACGCGGGCCGCAGGGAGGCCCCGTGCAGCCAGGGGTTGGGGGGCACCTCACAGAGCAGGGCCCAGAGCTCGGTCCTCGCCTGCCAGAGCCCGGGGCCCTGAGGGCTGGGGAGCTTGGTGGTCAAGGGTCAGAGGCCGCCGCTGACTCCAGGGCACCCCTTGAGCTCAGGTCCCTGCTGAGCGGTGGTTCTGCTGCCTGCTGGTTGGGGCTGGGGCGGCCTGGCCACCTGGGCCTGGCAGCCGCCCTCACTTCTGGGCCCAGAAGGCCTGGCAGAGGCAGGCTCGCCGCCACTGCACGCCCCAGTCCAGCAGCTGCCTCCGGCTGGCCACCTGGGGATGGGCAGGAGTTCAGGAGGGCGGGCGGGCCCAGTGGCTGAGCACCATGACCGGAAGGACTGGGAGGCCACAGTCCCCGGCTCCCGAGGCGGGTGTGCCTGCGGAGAAGCTCCAGGCAGACAGGCAGACGCGCCAGCAGCAACGGGGTGTTTGGTCCTACCTGTGAGCAAGGTCACCACCACCGCGTCCTGGGCACTGAGCTGACCACCCACCCCACTGGTTGGACCCCTTCCACTCAGCCACGATGAGGACAAAGAGCTCCTCGGCGGGTGAACCGAGCCCATGTGGCCTGGAGGGACACTGCTCAGGGGGAACAGGCTTCACGACGTGTCCCGGCCTCAGGCTCCTCGTCCGGGAAACAGGGGTTTTGACCAGGCGGCTCCCTGGTATCTGGGCGCTCAGAGCACACGGGGCAGCACTGACCAGCATGTGTGTGTTTGCGTGCATGTGCGCACACAGGCATAAGCGTGCACGTGTGTGCATGTATGTGTGTCTGTGTATGCACGTGCACACACGTGCATGCTTGTATGTGCGTGCATGTGTGCGTGCGTGCATGTGGGGGGGCAGAGTTACACGCTCAAAGCACTGTTCTGCTTTGTACCCACCCCGTCCCCCCCACCACTGCTGACCTGTCCCCAACTCTGGAGCCACCACGGTGCAGTGTGCCAGGCGCGTCTGGACACTTCACACCCAGCGACCTCTGACTGCGGGACTGTCCCTACCCCTCTTGATGGGGGACGATGGCGGCATGGAGAGAGTGGTGACCTGCCTCTGCCCCTCAGTGAGTGTGGGGTGACGGGAGGACACGTAGGAGCCCTGGGGTGGCCTGGAGGAGCTCAGGCTGAGGCCAGGCAGGCACAGGCCCCCCCTTCCCCGTGCACCCCTGCCAGCCCACCTGCCCCTCCAGCACCTTCGCCTGCCGCTGCTGGGCCCTCTCTCGGGACACCGGGGCCTGTGCAGCCTGTTGTTGGCCCGTGCAGGCGCTCGGTCTCGGCAGCCTGGAGTCGCTGGTGCCGGGCGACCAGCTCCTGGAGCCGCTGGGTGTAGGCCTGCCCCAGCTCCACCGTCTGGACCTGGGGGGATCCCCAGGTGCATCACTGCCCACCCCGAGCTGGGCTGCGCAGAGGCCCAGGGCATCCAGGTGGCCCCGCTGCCCTCTGTGAGGGTCCAGGCCCCCTCCTGGACCGGCAGGTGGGCTCGGGGTTTTGTACACACATTCGACCTCTGGGCCTTGTCTGGGCTGGAATCCTGCCCACAGGCCTCCAAAATGAGCCTTGCGTCTGTTTTAATGGTGTCCTCCTCTCCACTTGGCTGGACTGGGGGTCCCACAGGCATCACGAGCTGAGGCTTGCCCCTCCTCTACTTGCTAATCCCCTGTCTGGTGACAGAGGGGCTGTCAGTTGGGGAAGGGCAGGCACCCCCAGCACACACGGAGCACCCCCAGACCTGCCTGCAGGCCTACCTGACCCTGCATCTCCCACACTGCCCCCTCTTCTGGCCCATGCATTGGCTTACAGGTCCTTGACTGTTCCCCCAACTCCCGCAGGGCCATGGAACCCTGAGACCTGAGAGGTCTCCCTGGTGGAGCCCCTCGCTGCCCGGGGCTTTGTCTCTGCACTGTTCTGCACCAGAGAGGTCCAGCCTGTCTGTCCCATGTGTGAGCTCATACTCATCGGACAGACCCAGCTTCCAGGACCCACACCCACCTAGACCCCCCAGCCCCTGAGCCCTCTGTGCCCACAGTCTGCCTGCCTGGGGACTGCCCTGCTTGGGCACAGCCCTTCCTGGCCCCATGCCCGCCATGCCCCGCAGAGGGCATGGGAGAGCTGGGGTAGATGCTCGGTCACTGGCCACTGAAGGAACACATGGTCTTTGGGGGAAGGTTTAGGGGCTCCTCTTGCCCCCGTGGGGATGGTCCTTTTGGAGGAAGCAGCTGACACTCAGGGCGGACCTGGCCTGGCTGTCAGTCACTGGGGCAGGACGGGAACCTGGGCCCCGACCAAGACCCATCTCCACTACCCCGGCTCTGGGCCGGGTGGGGCAGTGGTCAGGGGCCACCTGGCCGGTCCCTGCTTCTGAGCCCCCTAGACCTGCCCCCCTGCCCTCTGGATGGGCCTGGCCTCTGGGGGTCCTGGGACGAGGCAGGCGGGTCTGGAGGGCAGAGGGCCAGGGGCCATACTACAGCAGCAAAGGCTCCTTTCTTCTTCAGGACTGAGGGAAGGCAAGAGTCCCCCTCCACTGCAAAAGGAAGTCCTGTTTCTTTAAAAATCCAGTTATACTCCTGGATGCGCATGTTAAAAAGAGGAGAGAAAAGTGAAATCCAAAATAAATAAACGGCTGCATCCGGGTTTCCCCTCCTGAGACACCAGTAAAGGGTTTATGGGCTTTGGGCCCCTCACAGCTGACCTCCTGGAACTCATTAGCTGCTCCTCCCCTCCCCCCGGGCTCCAGGGCTGCTGCCCGAGGCGGTGCCATCTGGGCCCCCTGGCCCCCCCAGGCCCCCCACCCTGAGTGGCCATGGAGCCCTCAACTTCCCCAGCTCAGCACAGGGTCCTGCTGACCAGGCCCAGCCGGCCAACCCTCCTCTCGGGAGGGCAAGAGGCCTTGTGTGGACAGGCTGGCCGCTGGCTTTCAGTGACCATCCCGATCTGCTGGCCCCTGAGCCTCCGTCCCGACCCCAATTCTGTCCCCAGGGTCCTTGCCTCCCACTGCCACCCCACTGACCCAGCCACTTCCCTCCGGAACGCCCTCTTGCCCCTGAGCCCACCTCAGCTGGACAGCGTGCCCCAGGTGGTGCCCTGCTGGTGGGGCCTCACCGTCCTGCCTTGGGGCTTGAGGGTCAGTCTGCTCCGGAGCCCACCCTCCTCCCGACCTGAGCCAGCCCTCCTCATTCCGTGTTCCTGTCCACACGGCCCCCACCCCATCTTTGTCCTTCCAAGTCCGAGAGCCCCAGGCACGGTCAGCTTCTCACTCATCCCAGCGGCCACGACTACGTGCTGATACGGCCAAGCCTGGCCTCTGTGTGCCTGGGTCCTTCTGCCCTTGGCCCAGGATACCCAGACAAGCCCCAATCCACCGTGGAACGGGTCTGTGCTGGACCCCGCAGGGCAAGCGACCCCTGACAAGCTCAGGAATCCACCAGCCCACGGGGCCCCCGCAAAGTTTAGGCGTTGAGCCATGTAACACTGGACCCTGTGCCCCCGTCTGAGAGGCCCTTGCTGGACACCATCACCTGGACCTTCATGAGAGACAAACCCTCCCTTCTCTGCCCAGGGCCAGTGCAGACCTGGTCGTCTGTGCCCACACTTCCGGGCACCAGGGCGGCAGGACACACCCTCTAGGGGACTCGGGTTCCAGGGGTGGGCGGCCGCGTGCTAGGGCCACCCAGCTCCAGGCAGCACTGGCTCACGCCGCAGGAACCACGTGGGATGGGAGGTGATTGCAATGACTGGGAGCTTCCCCGGGGACAGCAAAGGTAGGGCTGCGGTCACACTGCGGAGGGGCGGGGAGGTCCACGGGGGCCTGCCAGCCCTGGGCTGATGCTGAGCTTGGCAGCAGGGGGACAGGCCCGGGGCAGGCGGAGCCCCCACTCGCAGGTTGAGAGGCGCATGTCCACTGTCCACCCGCTGTCCTCGTCGGGGCACCCGCAGTGGAGCAGCCAACCTCAGGCCCCCGACTCCCCGCGCGCCCCTCCCGCCTGGGTTTCCCCCACTGGGGGCTGGATGCCTGACGCCAGCCCCTAGCGTCTCCCTGGATGTCCGGCTACACACCGAGGGACTAATTCCGAAGGAAGGCAGGACCGTGCCCCCCGGGGCCCCTCCCCTGCCGCAGGGGCTCCCGAGTGCCCTCAGGCTTGCGGCCCCTGCGCTCCAGGCGGGCGAGCAGCTCCTCCAGAGGCCCGTCCCCCGCCCCCCCCACCGGGGCCCTGGCTGCACCCCCAGCTCCCATCCAGGCCCAGCCGCAGCGTCTGGCAGCTCCTGGGGGAGGCAGACTCAGGTGGTCCTGGGGGCACAGTCCAGGTGTGCTCCAGAGGACGCGGCACCGGGCGTCTGCCTGGATCACGTGCAGGGCCGGCGTGTAAAGAAGCAAGAACGGTCGAGTACAGCGGGCACCCCTCACAGTTTTAGAAGCAGGCCTTGTTGGCCTGGTGTGGGCAAAGGCACCTCCCCACTGTGGTCAGAGCGGCCTCGGAAGACAAGCCTGTCGTCCCTGCCTCGCTCCTGGCCCTTGGAATAAAGACCCTGATAGTCCTCGGAAGCTCGCAAGGCCTGTGGCGCTCGGCCCCATGCCCACCACGTGCGGCCTGCTTCCTCTGGGCTGGCTGCAGTGCTCCCGGGACGCTGGGGCTTCCTCCTCAGCCCGATCCTGCTGCTGCCCACTGCCTTCCTAGCCTGACAGCCCAGGGCCACGAGCCTGCCGGCCCCCTGCCCCGCTCGGAGCCTCGGTGAGAGGCGAAGGCGCCCTGTGTCTGGGGCTGGAGCCGGCACAATGGGCCTGGGCCTCTGGGAATGCATGTTATCCTATTGTGGGCGGCTGAGTGGGAAGGCAGAGGTGAGGGGGCGAGGGAGGCGAACTGGGGTCCCCAAGATTGTCCTCAGGGAGCCCGCGGCGGCTCGGGCTGGGAGGGGGCAGCAAATGGACTTTCGAGCAGAGGGAAAAGGAGACACAGCCCCGGGAGGCTCGGCGAGCTGGCGCAGCTCGGGAGGGACGGGGGGCCCTTGTGCGGGATGCTCCAGAGGCCGGAGAATCAGGCCCCAAAGGACCCTCTGGACGGGACCAGGGTGCTGGTGGTCTCTGTGTGTGAGGCGGCGGGGTTGGGGCGCTGAGGTCTGGGGACAGGAGGCGGGCAGCCCTTCCAGAAACCTGGCTGGGGGAGGGGAGACGGGACAGCGGTGAGGGGAGGGGTGTGGGTTGTGGGGGGCACCGAGCCAGAGAGGGGGCCTGAGGGCAGGGACCCCGGTGGCCCGTCAGGCCCGGCCCTCGGGTTACAGGGACCCCGGTGGCTCGTCAGGCCCGGCCCTCGGGTTACAGGGGCCCCGGTGGCCCGTCAGGCCCGGCCCTCGGGTTACAGGGACCCCGGTGGCCCATCAGGCCCGGCCCTCGGGTTACAGGCTCAGGCAGCACACTACTGGTTCACAAGGAGCGGGGTGACTAAGGGGCGCTCACAGCCTTTCCCGGTCAGTTTTCACTGAATGCAGGAGGAGGACGGGCTCAGGGGAGGGCAGGGCCGTGACTGGGGTCCTGTCCCAGGCTGGCTGAGGAAGGGGCAGGCGGAGTGACCCTGCATTGGTTTTTGGGGTTCTGACTATTTAGGACTTTAACTAAAGGAAGGAGTGCAACGCTTGTACCTAAAATTGAAGTTTCAGCCTTCTTTGTAATTTTGGAAATGACAGTTTTCTGTTTGTATGCATTTTCCAGTGGAAAAGCAGAAGTTTCCCTCAAATGTGGCTTAACCATTTCACAGGCTTTTCAGGAGGCCCAGGCGCTCCTGTGGAGCCTTGCGCTACTCTTGTGCTGACGCGGCTTGTGCGGGATTCTGTACCTGGAATGACTGCAGCAGTAATGGCATGGGCGCCCTTCATGAGCATCACCCTGTGCCCATTGAGTCGGTCTTCTCCTTGGGTGGCTTTGGTTCTGAGCCCTGATCCTGAGACAGGTGGGGGCTGGCCGAGCCAGCGTCACCAGCCCACAGCGCTCAGAGTGGGGTGCAGCTGCAGGTGGGCACGCCGCCCAGCCCTCCTGCCCAGGCTTGACGGTCTGCTCCAGTAGCTCCTGGGTTTGAGGAAGGGACTGGGGCTCCTTGTGTACCCTTGGACCAGCGCCCAGCCTGGGTTTCCCTTCTGTGAACGGGTGTGATGAGATCTCATGGGGTTCCTGTCGGGACCAAGAGAAGGATGGGAGAACTGTGGGGACCCCCCTCATATGAGGGCTGCCGGAACATGGGGGTCACGGAGGCGGAAATGCCTCAGGCACCAGCGCTGCAGGTGGGGGTGCCACTCATCGCCCGGCCTGTTGCACAGGAGCAGAGCCTGCTGCTACCCTCAGCCCGTCCCTCTGAGCTCTTGGACTTAGGGCCTCAACCTTCTCATCCACTGGTGACTGGGACTGCTCTGTTCATTGGTTGGCCAGTGGCCGGTGTGGGTGGGCATGGGCAGCAGGTACAGCCACCTGGTCCTGCCCTCTGGGAGCCCGGAGCCCTCTGGCCAGTCCTGGGACAGAACCGTCACTGGGAAGTGCTCGTGTGTAAGGGGCAGAGCCCTTCTGTTTACACAGTGGGCCTCAGCGGCCCCAACAGGAGGCCAGCTCTGCGGTGGGTTCCTGGCAGCTGGAAGCTTCTGGACTCTGCCCTGCTCGCCTCTTCACCTGCCCTCACGCCAACCTCTGCCACTTTCACCACACGACTGTTACAGTCAGTTTTCTTATTCTCTTTCAAAATCCCTTGGAAAATTTCAAACTCCTCTTCTCTGTAAACTGCTATCGACTTGTCCAGTTTCCTTCCAGATGTACCACAAACAAGTAGAGAAGCTGAACCAAGAAAGAACAACCAAAATCAACAACCAAGATGGCAGGTGCGCGTGCAAAGGGCCACCTGCAAGAGGAGCAAAGGGCTGCCTGCAAGAGGGGCAAAGGGCCGCCTGCAAGAGGGGCAAAGGGCTGCCTGCAAGAGGGGCAAAGGGCCGCCTGCAAGAGGGCAGGCGTGCGAGCAAAGGGCCACCTGCAAGAGGGCAGGTGCACAAGCAAAGGGCCACCTGCAAGAAGGCACGCGAGCAAAGGGCCACCTGCAAGAGGGCAGGCGAGTGAGCAAAGGGCCACCTGCAAGCCGGCCGAAAGCTCTGACTGCCCAGAGCCGCTGGCTCCCAGTAAGACAAGTGACAGAAAGAGACACAAGCTTTGATTATAAGACACAAGCTTCTTCCATTAATAAATGACCTTTGAATGAAAGAAGAGATAAAGACAGAAACTCCTAGAAAACTGGTAAAAAAAAAAAAGGGGACGGGGAAGAATTCATATGGAAAAGCATGATGAAGGAAAGTGTGCTAATATTGAAAAATTTACTATTGAAAGAATAAGCCTAAACATAAACACATCACTTATATAATCAGAGAGATCAGAAATGTTACAACAACAAAAAGGATGTTATTAGGGATAAAAATGGAAACGAATGAACTAGACAAAAAGGAGAAAAGAGATAAAAGTTAATTCTTTGAAAAGGCCAATAAAACAGATGAACTGTTGGCAAGTTAAAGAGAAACAGAAATCTCTTAACATAACTACCAGTCCATCCTAAAGGAGATCAACTCTGAATATTCATTGGAAAGACTGATGCAGAAGTTAAAGCTCCAGTATTTTGGCCACCTGATGCGAAGAGCTGACTCATTTGAAAAGACCCTGATGCTGGGAAAGATTGAAGGTGGGAGAAGAGGGCGACAGAGGATGAGATGGTTGGATGGCATCACCAACGCAATGGACATGGGTTTGAGCAAGCTCCAGGAGATGGTGCTGGACAGGGAGGCCTGCGTGCTGCAGCCCATGGGTTCGCAAAGAGTCAGACACGACTGAGCGAATGAGCAGCGACAACACCACATGTAAACAGTGGTTAAATACAAGAGTGGCTCCCTGGTGTTGCATTAAAAAACGTGAGCTGAGTGATTTCCAAATGTCAAAAACTGACCCCAGAAGAGATGGAAAACGGAAACAGACCGATGGGGGAAAAGTTGGGAGAGGGAATTCAAATGGTTATTTAAGATGACAGGCACGGCAGGGAGCTTGCAGGTGAGTTCAATGCAACCTTTCAAGAAAGCTTAGCTCTGAGGCTGTTTAGACTCTTGCAGGTGATAGAAAGAGATGGGAAGCTCATCAATTCATTGTATGGAAATAGAATACATGTAACACATTAAAGAACTTGGGTAAGTATGGCACCCTAAGGAACACAGACATTCTTGATCAAATGTTAGGAATCCACTCCAGCCACAGCGTGGGCCAGCGCCTCCGGCCCGGGAGGCCGAGCCGCTCCCCGCTTTGCTTCTAGAACCTGGACGGAAGCCTGATTCAGGCCCTGGAGGCGAGCTCTCTGTGGAAGAGCGGAGGGTGTGGAGGGCGTGTGGCAAGCTGGTGGACGTGGCATGCCTGGGTGCCAGGAGGCTGCAGTTAGCCCTCTGAGCCATTGAGGCCGTGACCTGGCTCTGGGCCGAGGACAGCCTCGGGCGGCCTCTCCCAGTGGGCGGGCGCCAGGACCCCCGCCGTGCCTCCCGCTGGCTGGGCCACCAGCGGCCTACGGGCCCCCCGGGGGCCTGTGTTCGCGCGTGTCCTAACCTCAGGGCTCGGGTCTGCGTTGTTGATCTATTGAATTCCCAGGGTAGCCCTGGAAACGGCGGGGAGCGGGGGGTGGTTTGTTCTCAAACAAGAATCTTACTGTTTGCATAGCACAGCCTACCATTTAATTAGAAAAATATGTTTTTAATTAACTTTCTCTTGACAAACACATTGGCTTATGTGAAACAGGGGAAAAATCCAGTCCGTGAAAGTGAAAGATGTTGTAAACGGCAGGCCTCGCTCTAGCTCATGCTGGCAGCCTGGCCACCTGGCCTGGACGCGGCTGTGCGCAGCGGGGTGTGTGGCCGTCAGTCCTGAGTGCCCGGGAAACCCTGCAGCTCAGGTTCCCTGGGAGTCGGGCGCCGGGGGCCTCTGCTGACTTAGGGGCGCCTGAAACCCCTCCGCGGCGCCTACCGAAATGGCCAGCGGGTCACAGAAACTGGGAAACTTTCCCCAGAGCTGGAGACAGGGACTTTGAGGGTTCCCGAACGATGGAGAGCAGATGAAGCCAACTGGCCTAAAAATAGGAGAATCGATAATTGCCAGGATTCTTAGAAAAATTGGACGTAATTTGGATAGATTTTAGCACACACGCTCTGCTAAACACTTGGCCAAGCAGAAAAATGAATGTGGGCAGAGAGATGTAAACAATACCCCGAAGATGCTGTCAGCACCCGAGGGGGGCCCATGTAGGACCCCCATGTGGAAACCCACGTAGGACCCCCATGTGGGGACCCATATGCGGACCCATGTGCGGACCCATGTAGGAACCCCTTGTAGGGACCTCAGAAGTCAGGCTGAAGGGGTGCAGGGGGTGGGGGTTGGCCTCCAGGTACCAAAGTCATAGGGGTTGAGTCACCAGGAAGGGCCCCAGCTGTGCTCGGAGGTCAGGCCTCACTTTCCGTATTCCTGGAACAGAAAAGTTCTGGAGGACTCAGAAACGCCTCTGGTGCCACTCCCCCACAACTCCTCATATCTCCCCACATCTCCCCACATGTCCCCACATCTCCCCATATCTCCCCACATCTCCCCACATCTCCTCATATCTCGGCACATCTCCCCACATCTCCCCACATCTCCTCACATCTCCCCACATCTCCCCACATCTCCACACATCTCCCCACATCTCCCCACATCTCCTCACATCTCCCCACATCTCCCCACATCTCCACACATCTCCCCACATCTCCCCACATCTCCTCACATCTCCCCACATCTCCCCACATCTCCTCACATCTCCCCACATCTCCCCACATCTCCCCACATCTCCCCACATCTCCCCACATCTCCACACATCTCCCCACATCTCCCCACATCTCCCCACATCTCCCCACATCTCCCCACATCTCCCCACATCTCCCCACATCTCCCCACATCTCCCCACATCTCCCCACATCTCCCCACATCTCCCCACATCTCCCCACATCTCCCCACATCTCCCCACATCTCCCCACATCTCCCCACATCTCCCCACATCTCCCCACATCTCCCCACATCTCCCCACATCTCCCCACATCTCCCCACATCTCCCCACATCTCCCCACATCTCCCCACATCTCCCCACATCTCCCCACATCTCCTCATATCTGCACACATCTCCACACATCTCCCCACATCTCCTCACATCTCCCCACATCTCCACACATCTCCTCACATCTTCCCACGACTCTCTACCCTCCCCATGGCCCCTATATCTCCCCACATCTCCCCATGGTTCCCCATACCTCCTCACAACTCCCAGTGCTCCCCACATCTCCACACATCTCCCCGTGGCTCCCCCACACCCCCCCATGGTGGTCTCATGTCTCCCCACGGCCCCCATGGATCCCCTTGGAATCTGGCTGTCTGCCTTTCCTTTGAGCCTGAAATGTCTGGGCAGAGACACATGAAGCCCCTGATGGGTTCCTCTGTACCCCAGCTTGGAACAAGACCAGACCCCCTTCTTGAAAGAAGGAAAAAGAATTAGCAAGTGAGTTGCTGTCGACTATGGTTCAGGAGAGCAGCCAGTTCCCGGAGTCTGATCTGAGGGTCTTGAATTGAAAAGTGAAAGATGCGAATCTTGTCAGAAAACGGTAACTGACTTTCTCAAGAAGGTGAGACCAGAGCTGGAGCCAGAGAGTGAACCATCCTCAGTGAAAACATAAGGGCTTGCCCAGGGCCGTGGGGAGGCAGGGAGAGCAGCCAGGGCGGCTGAGCTATCTCAGACCCTGAGTCCCCAGGCATGGTGGGAGCCGTGACAGGAAGGTGAAGTTCAAGGTCAGCAAGGAGGGTGGGGCCCAGAGCGGAGGGCGGGCTGCAGCGAGGTTTCAGTGGGAACTGCCCAGAGCAGAGCAGGCTCTGTAAGCCCAGAAGCACAGGTGTGCACCCTCTGCAGCTGGGAGGCCCGGGGTCCAGCCAAGGGGTCCCTGAGCTCAGGAGATGCACACATTCTCTTCACGCTTAACTCTGAACAGCAGTGCCGCCCTGCCCCAGAGGCGACCAGGAAGGGGAGGAGCTGTGATGCCGCGTGCAGATGCTGGAGGGAAGGGGGGGGGACACACACACAGCCCCCCAGGAAAAGGACACACACACACAGCCCCCCAGGAAAAGGACACACACACACAGCTCCCCAGGAAAAGGACACACACACACAGCCCCCCAGGAAAAGGACACACACACACAGCCCCCCAGGAAAAGGACACACACACACAGCTCCCCAGGAAAAGGACACACACACAGCCCCCCAGGAAAAGGACAGAAAGGGGGCCTTACAGCACTGAGTGTCCTGTCAGCGAGGGAAGGAAAGCAGAGTGCGGTCAGCGCACAGCTTTAATTTCTGCAAGGGACGGGAACACGGGCACACCTGACCTGCCTCCCGAGAAACTGCAGGCGGAGAAGCAACAGTCAGAACTGGACATGAACAACAGACAGGTTCCAAATCGGGGAAGGAGCACGTCAGGGCTGTACACTGTCACCCTGCTTGTTTAACTTATATGCAGAGTACATCATGAGAAACGCGGGCTGGAAGAAGCACAAGCTGGAATCAAGATTGCCCGAATAAACATCAATAACCTCAGATATGCAGATGACACAACACTTATGGCAGAAATTGAGGAAGAACTAAAGAGCCTCTTGATGAAAGTGAAAGGGGAGAGTGAAAAACTTGCCTTAAGATTCAATATTCAAAAAATGAAGATTGTGGCATCTGGTCCCATCAGTTCATGGCAAATAGATGGGAAACAATGGAAACAGTGAGAGACTTTATTTTGGGCTCCAAAATCACTGCAGATGGTGACTGCAGCCATGAAATTAAAAGACACTTGCTCCTTGGAAGAAAAGCTATGACCAAACTAGACAGCATATTAAAAAGCAGAGACATTACTTTGCCAACAAAGGTCTATCTAGTCAAAGCTATGGTTTTTCCAGTGGTCATGTATGGGTGTGAGAGTTGGACTATAAAGAAAGCCGAGTGCTGAAGAACCAATGCTTTTGAACTGTGGTGTTGGAGAAGACTCTTGAGAGTCCCTTGGACTGCAAGGAGATCCAACCAGTCCATCCTAAAGGAGATCAGTCCTGAGTGTTCATTGGAAGGACTGATGCTGAAGCTGAAACTCCAGTACTTTGGCCACTTCATGCGAAGAGTTGACTCATTGGAAAAGACCCTGATGCTGGGAGGGATTGGGGGCAGGAGGAGAAGGGGACAACAGAGGATGAGATTGCTGGATGGCATCACAGATTCGACGGACATGAGTGTGAGTGAACTCTGGGAGTTGATGATGGACAGGGAGGCCTGGCGTGCTGCAGTCCACGGGGTGGCAGAGTCAGACGCGACTGAGTTGAACTGAAGGGAGGCTGACGAAGTGATGGCCAAATACACACAGAGTCAAGTGCAGAGTCCAGGGTCGGGGTGGTGGGGTAGGGCGGCACTGCCAGCACTGAGCAGGGTAGATTCAAGGCAAATAGCGCAGGGCAGGGCACAGGAGCTTCCAGTTCACGTTAGACAGAGCGCGTCACAGAAACCAGAAATTAAAGACTGTGAGAAATAAGAGGAGACACCGCCTCCCAGTAATTGTAGTGGGAAAAGTCAACACGTGATTCTTAGCTCTGATAAACTCAGTACGTGAAAGGTGCATTTGTGAAGTTAATTTAATAGAGACATTTTGAAACCTGTAACCTGCAAACAGGAAGCTGCTTCTCAATGTGCATGGAACAGACACATGTGAGCATACATGTGAGATGGAACACAGCCCGGCTCCTCCCCCCGGCCCCTCCCCGGCTCTCTCAGCCCCTCCCCTGCTCTCTCAGCCCCTCCGCCAGTGCCTGGGCACCTCACGAGCTCCCAGCCAGGACCTGGTCCCACGGCGGGGAAACCTGGCCCCTGACCCCACACACTTGGAGAGCGCCTAGGCTGGCCCGGTGTCACTCCTCCCTGCCCTGAAAGCACAGATCTGGGCGGTTGCGGTCTGTCCTGCCCCTGCCCCTTGCTCACTGTGCCGTGGGGGCCAAGTTGCTCCCTGCTCAGGACTCAGTTTCCCCAGTCTGTAAAGTAAGGGCTGGACCACCTCAAAGATGTTCTGCCCGGGTCACCCCTGAGGAGTCAGCTCCACGGGGCCCAGTGTGCCTGGGGGCCGTCTGCTTCAGCCAGCTCAGCGGCCTCTGACCACGGGCAGCTGAAACCTCTCCTTCCTCAGCAGCCCTCTCGGTCTCCCCATCCCCCCACTGTCCTGGGGTGTGAGTGCTCCCCACTGGCAGCCTCCGCCTCTCGTGGCCCGCCACATGTGCTGGGCGCCCTGCCTGCAGCCTCGGGAGCGCCTCCTCCTGCAGAGCCCGTGGGGCCTGTGCACTGCTCAGCTTGCCCTCCACCTGGTGCCAGCCTCGGGGGCAAGCGGGACCACTCGCCTGGCTCCCAGGTTCGGGGGGCACCTGCACGGCCCCGGAGACCAAGGCCCCGTGGGTCTAGGTGGCCGACGCCCAGCTGGTGGAGAGGCCGCCGTCTGATCGTCCCCTGCGCTACTTGTCCTGCCTGGAAGCTCAGGGTCTTTAGAGGAGGTGACCCTTTCCTACCCAGCCTTCTCTCCTTCTGGCTTTACCCCTGGAAGCCTCTCCCTCGGACGCTGTGCCAGGCCCCGGCCTGCCTCCTGAGCAGACCCAGTGTGGAGGGGGTACAGAAATGAGGTGGGGTGACCAGCAGGGCAGCGGCCCTCTCTCTGAAGGGGGTGATGCAGGGCAGGGACCTAGCGGGGGAAGGGCCACGTGACCGCAGACAAGCTGGGCACTGTGGCGGGGAGGCCCCGGACTAGACTCTCTTGTGATGCGGAAGCACAACCGAGAAAGACCGTCGGCTGCCAAGTGCAGAATGCCCTCGGTGGGTGTGTGCTCTGAGGGCTGGCCCCGGGGCCCAAGCCTGGCATTTCCCAGGATGACCCGCGCCATGGCGCCCAGGGCAGGGCGGGGGCAGGAGGTCCCCTTCTCCGACACGGCCAGTGCCCTCTGCAGCTGCTCCATGCGGCTGAGGGCCCAGGTGGGCTCGCTCTTGGCTTCACCCCGCCGGGCACCCAGGACCCCCGTCTGGAAGTTCCAGACGTCCTGGTGGGGGACTGAGGTTGGGGGCAGCCCGTGTGTGGGCGGACAGTCCATGTGCCCGGCTGGTGGCTGGTGGTGGGGCAGCTCAGGGCTGCTCGGGGCAGGGCTCACGGGGGTCCTCAGGGCAGCAGGATGGGGGCTTGGTCCCCAGAGTGCAGGTCACCGGAGCACTCTGGGGTGACCTGGCCAGCCCCCCCGCGTGTCCTAGCCACTCCCCTTACCCCTCCCGCTGGGCATCCCTCAGCTTCTGCGTCAGGTCCCTCTGGGCGTCCCTCATGGAGGCCCGGGCCCCTCTGCCCTGTGGTCTCCAGGGCCGGGCGAGGGCCACCGGAGCAGCGAGCGGGACTGGCCCTCTGAGCCTGAGGACAGAGGGGACAGAGCCCCACGCCAGGGTGGAGCGTGGACCACAGCCGGCCCCGCTGGCCCTCTGCCTCCCACCGGGTACCCTCGGCCTGGGCCAGCTCCTGTTCACGGCCATGGGCCCAGTGGCAGGCCCTGTCCAGGCGAACCTGGAGGCTGTCGGCCGTGCCATCAGCCTGCTGCATCTTCTGGGCGATGCCGCGCAGCTCGGCCCAGAGGGCCCGCTCGGACCCCCGGCTCTCGCAGAGCTGCCGCTCCAGGTGCTTCTCCCGGGTCTTGGCCTGGGCCTCCACCTCTGCCAGCATCCGCCGCAGCCTCCGGACCTGCGGGACGAGTGCAGGGGCTCCAGACCCTCCAAGACGCCCCAGGCATCTCGGCCTCACCCCCTCCTTGGGGTGTCACAGCTGGGGGACGCTGGACTTGCCTCCCAACGCATGTCTGGCAGCGGGGACCCCTGAGCCCAGGTGGGGAGAGCACCCCAGGACCACCGAGCAGAGAGCCTGGCTGGCAGCCACACGACCCTCGCCAGAGAGGGCAATGGCCAAAGGCCGCCTGCTCCGGGCCTGTGTGGGGCCAGCCCCAGGCCAGTCTGCCACAGCTCACCCGCTGTCGTCCTGAGTCCAGGGCTCCCGCCACGGGCTTCCAAAGGGGTAAACGGGACCAGCGGAATGCCGTCCTGTCAGCACACACAGGCCAGAGGCCAGGCCACCCCTGCTCCCGCTCACTTCACTCCCGCCCCCCCAGACCCCTGCCCCCGACCAGGACCTGTCCCCGCGGATCTCCCGCTGGGCCACCGTCCTCTCCCTCCTCTTGCCGGTGCAGCCCCAGGGCGGACGGGCCCTCCCTGGCCCAGCCGCGCCTCTGCAGTATCCGCCCTGTCCCTCCCAACGCGGACACCCTGTCTGCTGCCGCAGACCCTGCCCACAGCCTGACCTGTGCTCCAGCCTCCAGGGCGCCCCTCTGCAGTCGGGTGAGGGGCCTCTGAATACTCGTGAGCAAATGGGGAATAAATGCAGCCGCCCCCACCCCTCGGGAGGTGCCCAGGCCCCCGCGCACGTTCCCGCTCCGGCCAGACGGAAGCCCCGGGTGCTGGGCGCCCACCTCCCTCTGCGAGTCCTCGCGGGCGGCCTCTGCCTCAGCCACCAGCGTCTGCAGCGCCAGGGCCTCCTGCCGGCTCGGCTCCTGGGTGCCCCGGGTCTGCAGCCGCACTAGCTCCTGGCTCTTTCTCTGGTTCTCTACCTCCAGCGTCGTCACCTGGACGTGGAGGGGCCACTGTGACGGGGCCGCCTGGGCCCCTGTGCCAGAAGGCGCTGGGGTAGTTGGCGAGCTGTGCTGAGCCCTGCCCCTGCTCACATGTTCTGGGGAGAGGCCCCCCCTCTCAGGCAGCAGACGGAATGCAGGGGGGCTGAGTCATGCCCCACTCAGGGCTGTGGTCTGTTCTGCACCCCTGGGAGAGCAGGCCCTAGGAGCTGACCACTTTAGCCACTCTCCAGCCTCTGCTGGTGCCTCCTGTCTTGGGGCTGGAACCCCGAGGAGCCCAGAGATGTGGATGATGCCTGGTGTACAGGCCACGTGAGCAAGGAGTGTGCTCGTGCCTGTCCCTACAGTAGGCGCTTCACCAACTGCCGTGTCTGTAGAAAGCTGAAAAAAGTGTGTGCGCCCCTGGCAGGACTCCCACACAAGGGGGGCTCTAGGACCCCCCTGGGGTGAGCTTGAGACCAAGGTGGTCGTGTCAGTGGCCGTGGCCTCAGAAGCCAAGGCTGGTGAATGAAGTGGTGCCCATCTGCTCACCCTGAGCTCGGAGGCGGCATGATGGGAGTAGCCCAGGCCACCTGGGGGTGTGGGCACCGCCTGGCTGAACCCCCACAGCCAGCATCAGGCACCGGGTACGGGGAAGGTACGTCGGGAGAACCCCACCGTCTGTCCCCCCGCCCCGTGTGGCCGGATCTCCTCAGTGTGGCCCTTGCGGAGCAGAGCCGTGCTGACCCCTGGCTGGATTCCTGGCTCCCAGGCTCCATGGGTGTCAGGGAGATCGTTTTAAGCCAGGGAGTTTGGGGCGTGCCCTTGTGTCTCGCTGGCAGGCCCAACCTGGGCCCTGTGGGTGTGAGCAGGGCACTGCAGCTGCGGCTCCCAGCCTGGAGACAGTGCCCTGGGGGCCTGGAGGCGGGGATGGGGCTGCTCCTGGGGCGGGGGCCCAGGGCGGCTCCCTCACCTGTCTGCGTAGCTCCTGGAGCTGCCACTGGGTGTCCACGGCCGCCCGCTCCGCCTCCCGCAGGCCGGCCCGCAGCTCACCGGCCTGCTTCTGGGCCGCTGCCCAGGCCTCCTCCAGGACCAGGACCTTCTGCTCCCTCTCCTCCATGGAGCGCTTGAAGCTGAGCGGAGGGGTGTGGGCGGGCTCAGGCTGGGGAGCGCGGGGGGCTCCGGCACCCCCAGGGGACCATCCTGGAGACCAGCAGGCCACCATCTTCCCACCTGCGACCCCAGCCTCCCGAAGCCCAGCCTCCGAGGGCATGCGCTGTCTGGGTCAGACTCGGAGATAGCCAGGGCGCTCGCCATGGCCGTGTCTCACCCCCCTCGCCGGGTCTCAGCCCCCCTCCCCAGGTTACACCC
>SJXO01006107.1:49337-62547 GCA_006408615.1 Connochaetes taurinus
GAGACAGCTCTGAGGCTCCCCGTGAAGGCTGCAGCACTCGCAGGCTGGCTGTCCTGCCCCTGGGAGGCCTCCTTCGCTCCCTAGCCCTTGGCCGTCTCCTTCCGGCTGCTCAGGGCCTGTCTCGCCTACTGGACGGAACTTCTCGAGGATGCAGACGGGCCCGGGACGTCCCAGCCTCCCCATCCCAGGCCTGCACTGCGGACTGTCTGGGTGGGCAGCTGGCACCGCAGGCCTGCCTGGTGGGCCCTCTGCACCATCGTTGGGCCCCGCCCTATAGGATACCCTGTGTCCCACCACCCTGCCCCTGGGGCCTAACCAGGCTGGGCTGGCGGGAGCTGCTCCTGGGCACCACCCTACCTGGCCTTCTCCTGCTCAGCCTGGCGGAGGGCGGCCCGCAGCTCGGTGTTGGAATCCCGCAGTGCGTCCTTCTCGCGGGCCGCGTTGGCCAGCGCCCTGCGGGCGTCCCGAGCCTCCCTTTGCAGGCCCTCCTGGGTCTCCTCACTGCCCTGCAGCTCCCGGCGCAGCGCAGCCAGCACCTCACGGGCCTCGTCCAGCTGCGCCCGAAGCGTCTCGGCCTGAGGGGGAGTGGGTGGCTCTAGGGGCAGTGGAGGGCCACGGGCCGGGCTCTGGCCTCAGTGGTGTCCCTGGCCTCGGGTCCTCCAGCCCTGAAGGAGAAGCAGGAGGCCTGGCTTTGCCCGGCCCACTGAGGCTGCAGGGCAGCTCCTGGGGACCCATCCCAGACCCCAGCAGGGAACACCCCGACCCCTTCTGATCCTGGAGAGCCACGGGGCGCCCTCCCCGCACGCCTGGGACGTGGTCACTCGCCAGCAGGGCCTGTGAGGGGCATAGCTCTGCCCACCATCTGCATTGTCCCCACCTGCTGTCCCTCAGGCCCACTCTTGTCCTTCAGTGAGGATGTGGGGCCCTGGCCTGCCCGCCTCGGTGTGGACAGACGCCTCATGCCCCAGACTCCGGAACCCTGCCCCCTGTCTGTGGCCTCAGCTCCCACCTGGTGAAGGGGAAGTGGAGAGACAGGGCGTGGAGAGACGGGACCGTGGAGAGACGGTGGAGTGGGAGTCATGGGGAGTGGAGGGACAGGCCAGTGGAGGGATGGGGCGTGGGGAGGGCCGTCTCCAGGCAGCCTCCCTGGTGGTTCTCCGGCTGCAGCAGAGCCGCCGGGGCCAGGCTGTCGCTATCGCAGGAGCAGGGATCAGGGCCCGGCCCGGCATGGAGGGCCTCAGACCCCAGGGCAGGCTGTGGAGCAGGTGGGGGCCTCAGGCTGCTCTGGGCCTCCATGTGCCGAGCAAGATGGGAGACGGGGCGGGTGTGCCCTCATCCCCTGCTAGACCTGTGCTGGCCCCGGAGAAGGTACTCTCCACGCCGGAACTGGGCTCTGTATCACCCCACAACTGGGGCCTCCTCACCCACAGCTTCCAGGCAGGGCCTGGGGAGTCAGTGGTTTTGTGAGTCTGAGAGCTCAGCTGAACTGCAGGTGGGGGTCAGTGGTCCAAACTGCCCTGGGACACAGGTTGTCTGCAGACCCTGGGCTCAGCCCCTGCTGGGGGGCTCTGGAGGGGAGTGCAGACCCTGGGAAGGGGCAGACCATCCTGGATGCAGGGACTATGGGGTGGGGGCTCTCCGAGGCTTGGCCAGGACCTTGGGTCTCCCCTCTGACCAGGGAGCCCTGGAGAAGGCATGTCGCCCCATTCCTGCAGGAAGAGATGGAGGAAGCCTGCAGGGGAGCCACACAAACTGAGTGGTGTCCAGCGCTGGCTTCTAGAAGCGAGCCCCACTCTGTGGCTGCTACAGTGCGGCACTCTCCGGGTCTCTGGCCCGCTGGCTCCCGCATCCGCCCACGGTTCTTGTTGTTCTGTTTTTGGGAAGGGCCGCTCTCCGCTCCCCTCCCGCCCCCCACATGTGGGAGCCACAACCGTGAGCAGCATTTTCCGCCAGCTCAGCAGAAATCCACCCTGAAGGTCAAGGACCAGCGAGAGGGCCTATCCATCATAAAAAGCTGTTTTCATTTCCCAGGGCTGAGGAGATGAAAACAAGCAAAACAAACGCGGGGGACCCCCCTCCCCCTGCCTCGTGAGAACAACCATCCCTTTTACAGGAATTTTACAGCCAAATCGCTTAATGTGATTATAATAATTATTTCTTTACTAGAAATTGTATAAACAGCCTCTTTTGAAATCTCCTGCAGGGAGGTGACCCGAGGGCTCTGCATGGAGGCGGGAAAGCAGGGGAGAGGCTGTGCGGGCCCCAGGCCTGCGTGTGAGCACACGTGCGTGTGTGCACGTAGCATGCGCAAGCATGTGGTGTGTGCATCCACACACATCTATGTGCAGATGTGCATGCTCGTGTTCACCCACATGTGTGATGCATGTGCACGTGAGTGTGCGTGGAGTCGTATGTGCCACCCATATGTGTTTGCATGTGTGAATGCATGTGTGTGTGCACTCACTGTGTTCCTCTGCATGGGAGTGCGGTCTTTACGTGCATGGAGGTGTATGCACTGCATATGAGCTGTGTGGTGGGTGCCTGCACGCACACACATGCACACACATGCACACACCCATGCATGCATGCACACACACATGCATGCACACACAGGCATGCACACACACATGCATGCACACCCACACATTCGTGCAGACACACGCACACACACATGCACGCGCACATGCACACGCACACACACACATGCACGCACACACGCACATGCATGCACGCGCACACACACACATTCATGCAGACACACGTGCACACACGCACACACGTGTGGACCTCAGGCAGGGCTGCCCGAGGCCTGGATGTCCCTCCAGTTTAAAGGCTGTGAAATGCTATCGTTTCCATGGTGACTCTGGGCCAGCCTGGCGCCTGGGAGGGCTCTCCGGGCTCCCTCTCTCTGCCATTGTTCCCCTTGCCCCCCTTACCCACTTCAGCCTCCCCATCACCCCAGCCCCTTCCTGGGGCCCCCTCTCCTTTCTGGGGGCGGCGATCGAGGAACCCAAACTTCCCACGAGGCTGTGCTCTCCCCCTTTACCCCCAGCACGGATGTGCCCAGCCTCCCCGGCTCCTCCCCCTGTTGCCCCCTGTGTTAAAGCCTCCCTCTGCTTCCCCGTGTGGTCGCTGACCAGGCCTGACTTCGAAATCTGTTGAAAAGAGACCTTTTATCCCCAGGCCTGTCAGAGCCCCTTCGTCAACACCTCCCCGATCTGCCTGCTGAGCCCGCTCACCCGCCCGTTCGCCTGCTTGGGGCCTCTCCTGGCTGGGCCCCCCCAGGACACCTCACCCGGCTTCTGGAGCCTGTAGCTGGCCTCAGGGCCTTAGTGGGGTGGCACACGGCTGCCCCCAAGCACACCTCTAACCCTGACCCCGGGGCTGTGTCCGGGGTGGGCAGCGCCCCTCGCCCAGGGTCTCTCCACTGCTGGTTGGACGTGGCCCCTGGCTGGGGTCCCTGGTGCCTGTGGGAGTCCCCGTGCTGCCCCTCACCTCTCTCCCTGTGCTGCTCCGCTGGGCCGCCAGCTCCCGGAGCGTCTCGCGCAGGGCCCTGGCCTCCGTCTGGTGGGCAGAGATGGCGTCCTCAAACTGGGCCTGCAGGGCCTTCAGCTCTGCGGCCATGGCACTGATGGTGGCCTGGGGGGTGCAGCAAGCGGCGTGGGGTCAAGGGGCCGCCCCAGGTGGGGGCAGCGGGCTGTCCGCTCGGGCCCCTGAACACCATCCTGGGCCAGCTGGACGGCTCACTCAGGCGCCGCGAGGCAGGCTTGCCGCTCTGGCTGACCTGGTGCTGGGTCCTGAGGGGTCACAGTGGTGAAGGGCGCGGGGGCACAGGGGATGGACAGAGGCCCCATGTGGATCCCACGGAAGAGCTGACCGCTCCCGAACTTCCAAGCAGGCCGTGGCATGGAGGACGCCCAGCGTCTACCCAGCTCTCAGTGCATAAGCACCCGCGACATGCCTGGGAAGGGTTGGGGGCTTGCCTGCAGCCCTGAAGCAGGGTTGTCCTGGTTCAGACCCCGTGGCCAGGCCCCGAGCTTGGACACCCTTTGGGAAGGGCCCGGCTTGGCCTGACTCTTCTCTCCCCAGGTCCCAGCCTGAGGTGCTCCCTCTGCTGAGCAAGAGCGCCCCGCTGCTTGAAGCCCCTACTCTCATGCACGGGATGCCGCCTGCTCGCCCTGAGCCCAGGTCTGGGGCCCTGCTGCCGCCACCACTGGGGCTCGGAGGGGGACCCCCAGGACCCCTGGGTCTGCAGGCTGCTCTCGGGAAGGAGCCCTGCCGGTGCCGCCTGCACCCCCAGTTGCCCCTCTGCAGTGAGAAGCACACCTTGGACAGTCAGGTCTGGCTGTGCCCCCAGGGTGGCCCCAGGGAGGCTGCAGCGAGTGCTTGGTGTTGCCCGGTGGGGAGGGGTGGCCCCTGTGGTGCTGGGCTGCAGGGCATGGCCGGGAGCCCCTCCACGCGGGGAACCTGCTCACAGGTCACCAACAACTGGTGTTCCCTGGCTGCCTCTTCCAGTGGATTTTAATTTCCAGGCCGAGGTGGCGAAATAACCTTTTATGAGCTCCCAGAAGAGTTGGGTTGGCAGGCGCCCCCACCCCGGTCAGCTCGAGGGAAGGCTCCCGGGGGACCCTGGTAGCCGGGGCTTCAGCTCCTGGCCCCCTGACCACAGGGTGGGCCGAAGGAGCAGCTGGGCAGAGGTTGGGGAAACAAGCCCCCCACCTCAGGGGGCTTCTACAGCCCTCCCAGCTGTGCCTACGGAAGGGCCATCTGGCCTCGGGGGTGGGACCGAGCAGGGCGGGGGCTCCCGGGAGAGACGCTGTTGGGCAAGACTTTCCCGGGTGCCAGGAGCTGCTCTGCTCAGTGACCCGGGGATCTGGGTCTCACGTCAGGCCGCAGGGGGTGAAGAAACACCCTGGCAGCCAACTCTTGATTGCAACACTCTTCCTCCCAGCCCAGCGCCCCTCTCCCCTCCATCCAGCAGGCCCCCTGCACGCACAATCCATTTTTCCCAGATTCTTTCCCATAAAGGTTATTACAGAATATTGAGTAGAGTTCCCTGGGCTCTATAGTAGATCTTTGTTGGCGAAATAACATTTTGGACTCTCCCCAGGTTTTAATACAGAGCAACAATGAGAAAAAAGCTAAAGAGCTCAAACCTCTGTCAGTTAGTATGTTTTATGCTCTGAGGATATTTTGTTTATAAATATAATCCCTTCCCAGTTTATACATGTGAAATCTGTAGAACAGTTACCTTGCTCCTTTGCAAGTTTGCTGCTTCTTTTAAGAAGTAGATCTGTACTGCCGATGCCTAGGAGACAACTCAGAAATGAGTAATCCCCTAAATGCTGACTAAACTTGCACTATTTGCATGTTCACACCTAAGAAAGTCACTCCTCAAGGTCACCGAAAACATTTTTGGAAGGAAAGAGAAATGAGTTTTAAGTCGCCTGACCCCCGTCCTCCTGGACATCATCCAGGTGCTGACATAGTCCAGCGGATAGACCATCAAGTCCCAAGGCTCACTGCCTGATGATGATGTGGTTCCTAAGTGCTTTTCCTCCTGTTTCCAGAGGCCTGGCTTGATTCAGTTTGTGACTCATGCACAGCAGGCCTTGTTAGTCATCATTTGAATTTGTTTTTCTTTCTTCATGGAGCAATCTGACCAACAGTTGAGTATTTTTGATGACCTAAAATTCAGAACACCCCTTTGCCCTGCATTTTGATTATTTGGCCTTTCAGATTTAAAAACTCAAAAGGATGAGTTCAGATTATGCCTGGGAGCTTTAAGAAAGGTATGCTGAGGCAAAGTGGAGGACTTCATTGAGGTGACTTTATTTGGTATACAATAAATATGTTTTTTCCCCAAGTCACCCAGGCATACTGACCTGAAAGCACTGGACAAAGAGTTCTCTGTTGTGTGTGTAGGGGTGAGACTATGACCTCAGATGAGGCCATCGAACAGGAACTCTGTTAAAGAGGCATATTAGTTCACACCTGATAAAATGTATGTAAAAGCCTTCTGAAGGAGACAACATAGGTGGAATACTTTTTACATATCATTAATAATGCTGTTTGGAGAGAATTTACCCCCAGTTATGGATTCTATACCTTTATCATAATTTGACCTCTGAATGGTATTCTGGCTTCTATGACCTTGTCATGCAGCAAATAATCCCAATTGGTTAGGACTATCTCAGGGAACTGTAGGATGTGGCCTAGTATGGTCCATGTCTAGGGACTTGTAATAATGTCTGTTTATGCATCATAGAAAAAGGAACAGGTTGACTGAGAAAATTTCCCATTCTGTTTCTGATCAGCATAGCCATGAATATTGACCTCTTTCAATCTGGCTGCTGAGATATTCCACATAATATATTCCACTTGATATATGTAATTATCTTGGGTTTACACAGTCAGTAAGAGAAGATGTTTCCATGGCTCATGTCCTTTAAACCAAAAAAACTGCCTCTTAAAAATATGTATAAAATATAAGTGAGCTTCCCTTTAAGGAAATTCAAAACCCACAATCTTCAATACAGATTTGGCTGTTCATTTTGAAACCTCTTCTAATAAATTAAAATGATTGAACTTTTAACATGTTTTAGGAGTTATAAATATATCTTTTGGACAAAGCAAGAGAGATGTGCAAATTTTTTATTTGAATGCCAAAATAATAGAGTTGGATTTAACTTTAAGTAAATCTGGTTATCAAAATATGAGGATATTTTCTTTTAGAAAAGTAATCTCTGCTGTAGCCATACCAAAGTATTATTTCCAACATTGTAAAACAAAAGGGATATTACTGCTCACTCTGAGTTCATCTAAGACTACAAATTTTCATGAAAAATGAATGATATCTCCATAGGAAGAAAGCAAAAGAATTTTTTTTACCACTTTGGGGCAATTTCCTTGCCTTTCTCTTGTTCTTTGGCTGTAAGCATTCAGGGTTTTAGTTTACTGGTATGTTCATATATGGGGATGAAGACACATTCACATCTTTTAAAGTACTTATTGTACTTTAGTACTTTAGTGTGTTAGTGAAGTTAGTTCACTGCCTTATAGTTAGGTAAAGGGCACAGTTCAAATCCTGTCTTATTCTGTGCCAAATTGCTCCCGGCTCTGCATTTGTCTTAATTCTGCCCACCCAAAATGATCCCAGGTCTGTGGACTCTTCCCTGTTCTCAATAGACTTCTCTGGTTGGCTACTTGTCTGACATTAAATGCCTAAAATTGCCTCCATTTCTTGTGATTTGCATCAACGCAGGGCAGTCATCTCAGTTTCTAGTTGGACTTGGATAGTAGCACCAAGAACAAAACTTGGCTGTAAGAGCAAACCGTCTCTGACCATGAGAGCTACAGATGTCCTTTTGCCTTCTTTCTGGAAGAAAGTCACTGTTCGTTTATTTTATTCCTGTTTTAGAATCTCCGGCAAAGAATCTATTTTGCTTTCTGTGTTTTTGTGAATCACATCTTGAAAGATGAAGTTGGAGTCTCAGTAAGACCAAAACTAACTCAAACCATCTGGCTTTTAAAAATTACTCAACTCCAACAGAGAATAATCATATATCTTCCAGTTCTAAACTCATACAAGCCTTTTAAAGAGTGAGACAAATTAGTAAAGTCATATTGTCAGTTCCCAGGTTTTCTTAGGGCATCTCTTTATACTACTTTGAAAGGCTTAAGACAGCTCCTACAGCTTCATGGAAAAGCCACAAAATGTACTGTCAAATAAGATTTGATTTGTAAATGATACCTGAAGTTTAATTAGAGCCCACTGTCTGGTAGGTTGGTGAAAACTGCATGGCCTCCCCAGGTTCTGTCTTCCGGGCTGCCAGCCCTCGGTTGGGAGGCACGTCCACTCCGCCTCTTGTGGGCAGGCCCCAAGCACAGCCCTGCTCCTCGGGTTAGCTCTGGGCTTGACCCTGCAGCCCACGGGCCATCCACTCACTCATTTCCGGATTCGCTGAGTTGTTCACCAACAGAGGAGCGTCTAACGCTGCACCCCTGGGGCTGGGGACACACTGGGCAGCAGTGGGGAAGGCAGGTGGCCAGGCCGGGAGGACAGAGGCAGGGGGCAGAGGGGACAGGGTTCTGGTCCGGCTGCACCAAGTGAGTGCCTTGAGGGGAGTGTGGCCAGCCCTGACCGCTGCAGGGGTTCTGTCCCCGATCTCACCCTGAGCCATAATCCCCGCCCCTCCTTTCTGCTCTCCGCCAGCCCCCCGGGGTCCTGCCTGACCATACCAGCTGCCCTGAGCCCTTCCCCGGGTCCTGCCACCCCGCTCTGACCCCTCCTCCAGAGCAGCCTGGTGTCTGCGGCACCCACCCTTCATAAATGGGCCCGCGGGCTGGGGGCATAGGCCCAGGGCATAGGGCCCTGCCCCACCCCCCGACGTGGACTCCTGAGGAGGACTTGGGGCCCCAGGTGGCCAGCTGGCTGCCCGCAGTGGCCTCCATGCCCTGTGGGCTTCCGTCCACTGGCCCAGGCGGGCGGCTGCCTGCTGGGGTCTCCTGGCCCCTTGGATGCCCCCTCCCGCCCTGCTCGGAATTCTCTGCTGGGTCTTTTCCAGGCAGTCTCTGCCTCAGGTCCAATGCGGCCTCCCCAGCTGCGCTTCTCCTCTGGGAGGGAACTCTCCAGAGAGTCAGCCGAGGCCTCTGAGCCTCTGGCAGCCCTGTGCCTCAGCACGGCAGGGGGGCTGGCGGCACAGACCTGGGCTCTGTCCCCCCTCTTGCTGGTGTCAGGCCCTCCCCTCTGCGGCTTCTGCAAGGGCGTGGGGCCTGCCCGTCCTACCTCCCGGTCCACCCTGTGCTCCCCAACCCATCCCTCTCCATCGCCTTTTTGTCCCATGGAGACACTGTCCCCCCCAGCAGGGAGCCTGAGTCATCTGGGGGAAACTGAGGTTCAGGTGGCTGGGGGGGGGGTGGAGGGGAGACCCCCCCTGGGACCAGGCAGGGAGCGGGTGCCTCTGGGGTCCACTGCACCTGCTGGGCCATGTGGGCGGCCAGGCCAGGCGTCCGGCTCTGGCCCGGAGGGGCTCACCTCAGCTCGCTCCTGCTGGCCCTGGGCCTCCCGCTGTACCAGCTGCAGCTCGCCCCGCAGCCGGCTCAGCTCCGTGTCTCGTAGAAGCAGGGCCTGCATGACAGGGGTGGGGCGCTCCTGAGCAGGCTGGGGGCTCTGACGGGGGGCCCAGCGGGGTGCTGGGAGCCGTGGTCCCAACGCCAGGACAATGGGCTCTAGGAGCAGGGAGCCCCTCGGGGGCAGCTGAGTCCTGAGTCCCGAGGGGCGGGTCCCGCCTGCGCCCCCCCCGTCCTTGCCCAGGGTGCCCCCCATCCACCGGCACCTGCCCAGTACCTGCTCTTCCCCAGCGTAGGTCAGGGGGCTTCATGGACCACCTCCTCCCTGGAGCCCCCCACCCACCCCAGGCACAGAGCAGGAACCATGGACAGGTCTTAACCTCCCCAGGCGCTCTGCGTCGCTGAGGGTGAGGGGTGTGCAAGGGCCCCCCGGGGGTGCCGCGTCGCACCCATTGGCCCCAAGGTGGAAGGGCCCTGCTCTGTCACCAGGCTGGGGGGCCTCGGAGTGACCCGCAGTCAGTCACAGACATGCTTCCCCACACGCCAGACCCATCGGGACCCCTGAGAGTCCTGTCACAGTGCGATAACCCACATGTAGGTGTTTACTTCTCTGTTCCAGACACTCAGCAGTGTGCACTTCAGGATGGCACGGGAGGGCAGCCTGGAGGTGTGTGTGTATGAGCGTGGGTGGGATGCCCTGCTCTCGGGGTCTCCAGTGATTATTTCTAGCATTACTGATAACAGCCGCAGAACTCCCACCAAAGGGAGGCCAGCAGAAGGAAGGGAGGGGTCCCTGTGCCCCCTGGGGTGTCATCAGCTGTGGAAAAGGTCTATCTGGTGGGAGGGGGTCTGGGCGAGAACGGATACATGTATATGTATGACTGGGTCCCTGTGCTGTTCACTGGAACTACAACACTGTTAATCGGCTACATCCCAATACAAAGTGCTTTTGGTGTTAAAAAAAAAAAAAAAAAAAGACCACATGGCTCTGAGCTCAGTGTGGAAGGGCCCATCTGGCTGGTGATCCTGCGAAGAGAAAGGCCAGGGGTGCTGCCTGTGCCGCAGAGGTGGGCACAGCGGTGTCGGCACCCACCTGCCGGTCTGCACACAGCTGGTGGAGCCTGAAAACCTGAGTGTCTCCAGCGAGGGGCGTCCATTTTGGACCCACCCTGAGACCACACCTGAGCTTGTGATGGGGAGCCACGGAGAGGCTCCCGCCCAGCTCAGGGAGGAGGCTGATCACACCCATGCAAGGCAACCCCAACAGAACCCTGAACTTGCGGGTTTAAACATCCTGATTTGCCAGCAGGTGACCTGCCCTGACTGCAGAGAGATGGCCCTTCCCTGGGTCTCTGCACCAGACTCGTCCTGACCTACGTCCTTTACAGCAAAACGTAACTGCGAGAGTCGTGCTTCCCGGATTTCTGTGGGCCACTCGGGGGCAATAGAAGCTGAGGGGTTTGCCCAGAGTCTCACACTGTCCCTGGATGTTCGTAGGATGCCTCCAGTTCCTCCTTGCCCCCGACCCTTGAAATGCCGCCACCCTGCAAATACTTGCTTCCTCCCTCCCTGGATGCAGGAGAGTGGAACAGCGGAGGACACGGGCCTTGGTGCCCAGCAGGTGCATGGAGCCAGTCCGGGCAAGTTATTCACCGTCTGCGAATCTGTTTCCCACCAGTAAAGGGGGCCTTGAAACAGGGTGTCCCTCTCAGTGTTGTGAGGATGAAACCAGCGATGCAGAAGAGTCTGACAGCAAACCTCAGTTCTTCCTGCCTCTGTAACTCTTCCTTTGCAATTCGTAGTTTCTACTAACACCTGAGAGTCCTGTCACAGTGCGATAAGCCACATGTAGGTGTTTACTTGTCTATTCCACCCACTCAGCGGTGCGTGCTTCAGGATGGCACGGAATACTGGAAGAGCCTGGTCTCAGCGGGTAGCTTTCACATGCCCAGTGTCTGCTTAGAGGTTGGTTGGATGAACACACTGACGGATGACTGGCTGGCTGATCAGACAGACTGAAGGATAACCAGATGCACGGATGGACAGTGGATGTGGGTGGGCAGCTGAGTGTGGACAGAGGAAGGGTCTGCAAGTGGCTGGTGGATGAGTGGTTGAGTGAGTGAGTGCATGGGTGGCTGAATGAGCCGATGGATAGTCCAGACGGTCATGTGTGTGGGTAGCTGGATGGGCATCTAAGCAAATTGATGGACAGATTTATGGTCAAGTGTGTGGGTGGACAATTGGGTATGTTAACAGATGGCCAGATAGGTGGGTAGATGGCTGGCTGTGTGAGTAAAGGATGAGCTTTCAAGTGGATAGATGGGTGATGGACAAGTGGATGGAAACAGGGCAACAGTGCGTGCATAAGTGTGCAAACGTTACTGTTGTTCAGTCACTAAGTTGTGTCCGACTCCTTGCGGCCCCATGAACTGTAGCCCGCCAGGCTTCCCTGTCATTCACTGTCTCCTGGACTTTGCTCAACTCATGTCCATCGAGTCAGTAATGCCATCTAGCCATCTCATCCTCTGCTGCCCTCTTCTGCCCCTGCCCTCAACCTCTCCCAGCATCAGGGCCTTCTCCAGTGAGTTCCAATGGCTCTTCACATCAGGGGGCCAAAGTACTGGAGCTTCAGCTTCAGCATCAGTCCTTCCAATGAATATTCAGGGTTGATCTCCTTCAGAATGGACTGGTTGGATCCCCTTGCAGTCCAAGGGATTCTCAAGAGTCTTCTCCAGAACCACAGTTCAAAAGTATCAGTTATTTGGCACTCAGCCTTCCTTATGGCCCAATTCTCACATCTGAGCTTGACCACTGGAAAAAAACACAGCTTTGACTAGATGGACTTTTGTTGCTAAAGTGCTGTCTCTGCTTTTTAGTATGCTGTCTAGGTTGGTCATAACTTCTTCCAAGAAGGAAGCGTCTTTGAATTTCATGGCTGCAGTCACCATCTGCAGTGACTTTGGAGCCCAAGAAAATAAAGTCTGACACTGTTTCCAGTTTTTCCTCCATCTATTTGCCATGAAGTGATGGGACCAGATGCTATGATCTTCGTTTTTTGAATATTGAGCTTTAAGCCAGCTTCTTCATGCTCCTCTTTCACCTGTATCAAGAGGCTCTTTAGTTTCTCTTCACTTTCTGCCATCAGGGTGATGACATCTGCATATCTGAGGTTATTGATATTTCTCCTGGCAATCTTGATTCCAGCTTGTGCTTCATCCATTTCTCATGATGCACTCTGTATATACATTAAATAAGCAGGGTGACAATATACAGCCTTGACGTACTCCTTTCTCAATTTTGACCCAGTCTGTTGTTCCATGTCCAGTTTGAACTGTTGCTTCTTGACCTGCATACAGGTTTCTCAGGAGGCAGGTAAGGTGGTCTGGTATTCCCATCTTTTGAAGAATTTTCCACAGTGGTTGTGATCCACAGTCAAAGGCTTTAGCAAAGTCAATGGAGCAGAAGTAGATGTTTTTCTGGAATTCTCTTTCTTTTTTCTAAGATCCAACGAATGTTGGAAATTTGATCTCTGGTTCCTCTACCTTTTCTAAATCCAGCTTGTACACCTGCAAGTTCTTGGTTCACGTACTATTAAAGCCTGGCTTGAAGGATTTTGAGCATTACCTTGTGACAATGTGAAATGAGTGCAATTGTGAGGTAGTTTGAACATTCTTTGGCAGTGTCCTTCCTTGGAATTGGAATGGAAACTGACCTTTTATAATCTGTATAGGTGTATGTGTGTGTATAGCTGTGTGTATGTGTATAGATGTATGTGTGTGTATAGGTATATGTGTGTGTACAGATGTGTGTGTAGATATGTGTGTGTGTAGCTGTATGTGTGTGTATAGCTATATGTGTGTATATATAGACATGTGTGTGTGTATAGCTGTGTGTGTGTATAGCTGTGTGTGTGTATAGCTGTGCGTGTGTATAGCTGTGCATGTGTATAGATGTGTGTGTGTATATAGCTGTGTGTGTGTATGGCTGTGTGTGTGTATATAGCTGTGTGTGTGTGTATAGTGTGTGTGTATAGCTGTGTGTGTGTATAGATGTGTGTGTGTATAGGTATATGTGTGTGTATAGCTGTGTGTGTGTATATATAGCTGTGTGTGTGTGTATAGCTGTATCTGTGTGTATA
>SJXO01006107.1:63064-84741 GCA_006408615.1 Connochaetes taurinus
TATAGCTGTGTGTGTGTGTATAGCTGTGTGTGTGTATAGCTGTATGTGTGTGTATAGCTGTATGTGTGTATAGATGTGTGTGTGTATAGGTGTGTGTGTATAGGTGTGTGTGTATAGATGTGTGTTTGTATAGGTATATGTGTGTGTGTATAGCTTTGTGTGTGTATATAGATGTGTGTGTGTGTATATAGATGTGTGTGTGTATAGCTGTGTGTGTGTATATTTGTCAGTGGGCAGGGGGACTAATGGGCGGATGGGTGAATGTCTGGATAGACAGGTGGGTGGGTACACAGATGGATGGCTGGACAGGTAGACGGATGGACCGATGGGTGGGTGGAGAGATGGATGCAGGGACGGAATGGAGGGTGATGTCCGCCAGGACTGCGGTGGGAGAGCAAGGATGCGAGTGCCGCGACTCACACAGCCCCCTTCTGGGGTCTGAGCAGGCACAGTGAGTGCATGGGGGCCCCGCCTCACAGCCCCCGTCACCTGCTGCTTCTTGAGCTGCAGCTGCAGGAGGCTCCTGTCTCGCTCACGCCTTAGGCTCTGCACTCTCTCCTTCAGCGCCTCCCTCCTGCTTGCGTTCTTTGCCACCAGCTCCTTCTCCTGCTTCAGCCGGCGTGCTGCCACTTCCTTTTCCTCCATCAGAGACAGACTCAGGGTCTCCTGGGCCGAAGGAGAGGGACAGGTGTGAAGACGCATGGGTCAGAGCTCGCGCGAGCAGCAGGCCTCCGCGCTCCTGAGCGAGAGCGGGATCGTGGGCGCCGGGGCGGGACAGCTGCCCGGGGACTGTGCTGGCCAGCCGGCCGCAGGCCCTGTCTCCCACAGTGACAGGAGCTGTGGAGGGCTCTGGGCCCCCACATCTTGCCACCCCACAGCGCAGTCACAGCTCAGAGCTGTGGAGCTCTGGGAGGATTCTTGAGCTCAGGGAGCACCAGGCACCCTGGCAGCAGGGTGTGTGAGGACGTGCCACACGGGGCCTGCCTGCCTGGGACCAGTGGACGGCTGAGAGGGCACGGAGCTCCCTGCGAATACAGGCCTCAGACCGCGGCAGGTCAGCCGACGCCCGGGGGCGCCTCCTCTGTGAGGGACAGAGCATCCAGGCACGCTGTGAGCGGTCCTTGGCCCACCTGCCGCCTGCTGGTCTCCTGGCCCACCGCCCCTGTGGACACAGCAGACCCCTGGGCAGTGGCCAGGCGGCTGGGGCGGGGGTCCCGGGAAGGCAGACCTTCTCCCTCTGGAGCCGGGCGAGGTCCTCGCGGTGGGCCAGTGCTTGGCTCTCCAGGGCCAGCTGCACGTCCCGCTCCTGCTGCGCCGCCTGCTGCCGGAGCCTTGTCTCCTGGGCCTCCCGGACGCTCTGCAGCTGCTCCAGTTCCACTGCCGAGGGACAGGCCCATCCAGACCCGCGGGGAGGCCCGGCCCCCAACACCCTGCCGCCCGTGGGCCCCTGGCTCTGGGGAGGCTGCAAGCTGGTGGGACAGAGCCCCCCAACCACTCAGTAGGCGCATGTCTTGATGGCAGCCCGCACGGCTGGGTGGGCTGAGCAGAGGCAGGGGCATGGGGTTGGGCAGGGGCTGCCACATGGACCTGTGGCAGAACGCTTCCTGAGCCCTGGGCCAGCACCAGGCCCGGCAGGTGCCCGCCACCAGGCCCGGCAGGTGCCCGCCAGTCGCAGACGGCAGCGGCAGGAGCTCTTGGCTGACTTCAGACGTGAGCTCCCTGCCGTGTTCAGGCCCCGCTGGGGTGCAGTGACTGGGAGCCGCCCACCAGGGGGCAAGCTCAGGGAAGGCAGGGCAGAGGGAGCCCGTCGGAGCAGCACCTTGCAGGGCCTGCTGGGCCAGCCGTGCGCTCCGGGCCTCTCCCTCCAGCTGCTCCTGCTGCGCCTGCAGCTGCGATGCCAGCTGTTGGGCCTCAAAGAGGCTGCTCTCCAGGGCGTCCCTCTCGGCCCTGCGGAGAGTCATCACACCACAGGTGAGTCACCCACACCGGCAGAGGACCCTGCTGGACAAGGGGCAGCACAGAGCCCATTTGCTAGGATGGTGTCCTCCAAGGCTGGGCTATCCATCCGAAGGCAAGCAGAGGACAGCTCATTCATTTTAAATCTCTAAGAACAGATTGGCGCCCACATAGAAAACAGGTGGGCTAACAAGTTAGATACAAAACCAAAACAGGTAACAGCTAAGCAACTCTAACTCTGAACTGTAAACCCATAGACAAAAGTGCAGAAGATATTTTATAATCTTAAGCAAGGCCCAAAACTCAGAAGACAAAAATAAGGAGGCCAACAGTTCTGAATACATTTAAAGAGAGGGAGGCAGAGTTTTGTGCAGAAAAGATTTCACAAATCAAGTCAAAAGATGGGGGACAGACTCGGAGACGATATCTGCACTAAATATACTGTAGTTAATATCCATCGTATACAAAGAGCTCCTACCAGTCAATGACAGAAAGTGGCTTATCCTACAGAAAAATGAGAATAATGGCTGTTATTCACAAAGAAAACAAGAATGGTGAAGAAATATATGAAGCTCACTAGTCCTTAAGGGGGTTCAGATTCCACCTGTGCTGTTTCATCCATCACACATCACATTAGCAAAGCTGAAAATAGCGATCTTATGTCTTGTTGGCAGGGGTGCAAGGGCCACTTTGGCAGAGAGGGACTAGGAAATTTTAAAGCATAAACTGTGTATATCTTTGGACTAGCAATTCCAGTTCTAGGGTCAGCGCCTTAGAAATACACGTGAACCGATGGTGCAGTCCGGGACACTGCCAGAAGCCTCACACAGGGCCTGAATCAGACTCAGCGTCAACGCGAGAACGTTTCAGAAACCCCAGCGCATCTCGTCTGCTGCTAACGCCGGTGAGGAAACTCTGCCCACTCTGAGAAGCAGCCTCCAGCGCAGAACACACACAGCACCATCCCTGGTGTGAAGCTGCCTCTGCGTCTCGGCACAGACACGGCCAGTCAGAAAATGCCTGGGATGAGCACAGCGACTCAGCAGCTCCCGCTTCTGGGGAGGGTGATGGCAGGACCCGCCTCTCCGGCAGCAAGTCCATCAGTCACCAGCCAGACAGTGAGCATGAGTTCATATTAATGGTTATGTGCCGTGTCCTGCCCTGATGCACGGTGAAAAAAATCCACTGACCAAACAGCAAGGACACACCACAAACACTCAGCATAGACACCACGTGAAGACACAGCCCACACCCAACCCCAAACAGGCCGGCGGGTCGGGGAGAGCTGCGGGCCGCAGAGGGCCTGGCCTAGTCTGCCCATCCGGCCCCCAAAGCCGCCCTCGGGCCCTGCACAGGCCTGCTCTAGCGTCGGGGTGGGGCGTGTCAGCACCTCCCAGGGCGCCCTGATGTCTGCAGAGCCCAGGAGCCTCGCTCCTCTGACACCCACCCCTCCCCGGCCCCCAACCTCTAAGCTCCCACCCGGTCTCCACTCCCCACGCCCATGTGCCTGTGTCCTCTGCCTGGAGGGCTGTCCGCCTCACACCCACTTTCTCCCAGGTGCCCGCCTGGTCCCCTCTGGGGTCGTGGCCTGTGTGGGTCAGACACCGAATGGTCACCCAGAGGGAGAGACTCTGAGAACCAGTCCAGTCTCTCCCTCATCCCGCCTCCTGGAAGGCAGCTGGCACCACCAGCAAGGGTGTGGGGGTGCGGGTGAGAACCCAGTCCATCTCACTGAAGCCTGAGAACTAAGTGGGGTCCCTGGCTCTTCAGCCTTGCCAGGGCCTGGGACTGGGGGCTGGACGACCTCAAAACCCAGGGTCCTTACTCATTAGGAGAAGCAAGTCACGTCCTGAGCACTTTGTCAGCAGAGGCTCAGCCAGACTGGTCCCTGGGAAACGCTGTTTAGTGGGCATGTGATTCTGTCTGGGGTCTGCAGGACGACCACGTGCAGAGACCCTGGGCCCAGTGGTCATGGGTGAGTCATGGGAGGATCCTCTGACCAGGGCCTGTGAGCTGGGCAGTAAGTGATGGCGAGAGGAAAGAGGCCCCCGACCCCCGCCCTGAGTGCCGGTGGGGCCTGGGAGCGGGGCAGGGGCAGAGCCTGGGACTCTCTGCTGCCGCCCACCCACAGAGACCTCGTCAGGCTTCCTGCTGCAGTCTGTGCCCACAGTTGCATTGGGAGGGGAGTCTGCCCTCTTTCTTCCATGACGAAGTTCAAGGACCACGGGCTCTAAGTTTCCTTATAACCTCTAGTTCTGGAATTCTGGGAGGAACTCTTTCTACAAAAATATTTGGATATTCCTTAGACGGCACAAGGTGCAGAAAGCCATGAGCCTGTGGATGTCGTCAGAGGTCACAGGCCAGCTCAGTTCACCAGGCAACAGTCTACAGGGCACCCCTTCTTGCCTGTGAGTGTCTGTCCCAACTCTCCTGGAAGCGGCCCCGACGGTTTCAGGGTTTACCACCACTCCACTCCCCCCAACCTCGTGGCTCCCCCGAGCTGCCGCCACCCAGGCTCCAGGAATAAGCACAGGGCCCCAGACTGCCCATCTGAGCCCTGTGGCTCTCAGGATCAACTCATGGACATCAAATGGTTCAAGATGGCTGTGGGCAGCAGCTCTCAGGACTCATGGGGAAAACGGTGCTCTGTGTCTGCTGGCCATCTTGCCCGCTTTCACCTTAAGCCTTCCCAAGAATGACAGGGGAGAGGCGGGGAGTTGAGGGCACTGTGGGAGCGCCTGGATCCAGCCTTGCCTGAAGCCATGCATACCTGGTGCTGCTCAGGTCCGTGAGCAAGACTTTCCCCATCTTCCTGCTGGTCTGAGATGGGTTTCTGCTGGTCTGAGATGGGTTTCTGCTGCCTGCCACCTGGCCAATGCGGCCCCCTCTCTTGGGAAGGCTGTCCTAGGCACATGTACCCCTTCCAGGGGCTCCTTGAGCCCTCAGGCACTGCGTTCGCCCCTCACTTATAGCCTCTCTCCCTCGTACACACACTTGCCCTGCCCCACAGTCACTGAGAGACCGCCCATCCTCACTACGTGGGCTCCTGGAGGTCAAGGCCACACGAACACTTGCCAGTAGGTCCCCAGGTACCTGAGATCGGCTGCCTCCTCGGCCATGAGCTGACCTTGCTTCTCCAGGGCCTCCTGCTTGGCCAGCAGCTGGACTCGCTCTTCAGACAAAGCCTCCTTCTCCTGCAGGGCCCTCTGGAGAGCGGCCATCTGGGCCTCCTGGTCCTGCAGGCTCTGGGCCAGCTGCTTCTCCAGGGCCTGTTTCTTGCATGTGACCTAGAGGAGGAGGAGGGGAAAGTCCAGCAGAGAGAGTGGGAGGGTTACGAGGGGCCTCTCGAGGGAAAAGAAGGACTTTGGAAAAAGTGTTTCCTTCAGAATAGCAACAGAGGGAAGAGAGGAGGAGGAGCGTGGCCAGGAGACGTAGAGGACCCCCGTGCATGTGTGTTTTCACAGCAGAGGGGCCTCCAGTCCTGAAACCGTGATGGAGAAATGACTGGACTGAGCACCGCCAAGTGGGACCCAGCTGTCAATCTAAACAGCAACATTGGTTGGGCCACACGTTTCCAGGCTTGGGAGACACGCCACAGAAATGCGAAGAAGGTGACAGAAGGTCAGATTGCTGCAGACGAACACCTTCCCCAAGGACATTGCAGAGATCCGGACAGAGCCTATCACAGGAGTCCGAATAGGGCTCAGAGAGCCGCCCAGGCAGCCGAGACCGAAGGAGCCCAAATCCCAGAGGGAGGCGAGGCAGAGGAGCGAGGCGCCACTCAGCACCTCCTCTCTCCTTAGAGCGTGCGCTGACTGAAGTCTGCGCTGAGGAGCCGAGACGCCAGGGAGAGCTTCCAGCAGTGCTGTGCCTTTAGGAGTGCAAGAACTCGAGCTTACAGACCTCAGAGCAGAGGGTCCTGAGAAGAATCCAAGTTTCCAGTTGTAATCACAGGAGGGCTTCATCCTCGTAGTGGTGGTGAAGCAGAATAGACACTCCCCCCAAACCTGGCTTCCCTGGTGGCTCAGGTGGTAAAGAATCTGCCTGCAATGCAGGAGACCTGGGTTCCTTCCCCAGGTTGGGAAAGTCCCCTGGAGAAGGGAATGACTACCCACTCCAGTATCCTTGCCTGGAGAATTCCATGGACAGAGGAGGCTGGCGGGCTACAATCCACGGGGTTGCAAAGAGTCAGACAAGGCCGAGCCACTAACACGTTCACTCTTCTAACTTTCCAGAACATGAAGACCAGGCTTGAATCAGCTCGGTCATGAACTACAGTGATCTACACCCACTGCCTGCCGGAACCAAAAGTGAGTCTTCTCTAGAAGAACAGCATCATCGAGATCCTCAAATTATTCCTACGGTTTTTTATATTTATTACGTGGCTTTTATTCAACACAACCAGGCATGTCAGAGGTATAATCACATGGCCCAAAGCCGCATGTAACATGAAATAGACACACATGCCTCCCTGCCCATCTGGCTGTCCAGATATTGAAGTTATCAAACACGGACTATAACATAGCTGTGATTACCATGTTCAAGAAGATGGATGGCAAAACGTAGAGTTTCACAATAGAACTGGATGCTTAATAGAATAAGAACAACGACATAATCATCTTAACAGACTCAGGGAACACATTTAATGGAATTCAAAACCCATTCATAGTTTAAAAAAAAAATCTCAGCATGCCAGGAATAAAAGAAAACTTCCTCAGTCTGATAAGAGGCATCCATGAAAAACCTATATATTGCATAATACTTAATGGTGAAATTCTTTCCCCACAGGTGGGTCTGCTATTAACAGAAAGATGGCCACTCTCACTGCTTTTTCCCAGCTTTGTTCTGTGGGTCTTTAGCCAGTGAATTAAGAGAAGAGACGAAAGTCATCGAGATCAGAAAGGAAGTAAAACCGCTGTCATCCACAGACAGCATGATAATGTACACGTGAAAACCCGGTGCTTATCAGTCTATCTCTCAGGGTTGCATGATCAAAAGTTAATATATGAGATTATATTTCTATATGCTAGTAATGGACATAGAAAAATGAAATTGTAACAGCAAGGCATAATATCAAATCCAGGAATTAATTTAATCAAAGATGTGTAAGGCCTCTGCACTGAAAGCAGCAAAACGCAACTGAGAGGAATTAAGTGAAGAAAAAAGCAGAGAGAGATACCACGCTCACGGACAGACAGCTGGGTCCAGTTCAGATGCCCATCTTCTCAAACTGGTTATAAAGTCAACAAAATCCCAGTCAAATGGACAAATCTGATTCTAAAATGTAAACAACCAAACAATCCTGAAAAGAAGGATTAGATGGGCAAACTCAACATTACTTCATTACAAGATATTAGAAAGCTACAGTAATGCAGGGTACTGTAGCAGGTTTGGTGAAAGCATGAACAAATCGATCAGTCTGCACAGATCAACAGTATGATCAGGGCACACACACGCATACACGCACACACACACACACACACATGCACACACATGATCAATCTATTTTTAACAAGTTGCCAAGATCATCCAAGAAGGAAAGGAAAGTCTTAAAAATTGGTGTGGAAACAACTGGATATTAATGTAAACAATAATTGGACCTCAGTTTCTATTTCATACCACACACCCACAGTTTCCACACCTTCATGTCCATCAGAATCACTGGGAGGGATGATTAAAATCCAGATTTTTGGCCCCATCCCCAGAGTTTCAGAATCAGTAGGTTTTGGGAGGGCAGCTGAGAATCTGCACGTTAAGCAAGGTCTCAAGGGATGACTGAGGCTGCTGGCCTGAGGAACACACTGTGAGGACCTCTGCTGCACAGAAAAAGCAGCTTTAAGGGGATCACAGGCCTAAGAACTGGAGGAAGGCACGTCGGGATACTCCTGTCCTTGGGCTGGGCAAACATGTCTCAGACAACACCTAGAAAATACTAGCCATAAATTTGTTTAAAATTTGCTAAACTGAATATTGCCAAAGTTAAACTTCCCTGTCCATCAAAAATGTTGGCAACAAAATGTATACACACATCACACAAACGTGAGGACATCTGTCTGACAAAGTGTTTGTACCCAAGATGTGTGAACTAGAAACCCGTAAACAAAATGGGAAAACCCAGTAAAATAGATGATAGACCTGAACAGACACTTGACGAGATAAGGTGCACAAACATTTAATAAGCAGGTGAAAAAAATGTGCTTAATGCCTTTTAGCATCAGAAAATGGCCAATGAAGCCGCAGAGGCGGGTAACTCCACACACAGAGAGCGGCAAGACGGATGGTGCCGAACGCTGACGAGGCTGAGCAGCAGCTGGACGCCGCCCACACTGCTGGCAAGTGAAATGATACAACCACCTGGGGAAACTGCTGGGCAGGTTCTTATGATGTTCAAGAACATCTACCCAGTGACCCCACAGTTCGCTCTTAGGTATTTACTCAAGAGAAACGAGAACATCCGTATAGATTTGTACACACATGCCTGTAGCAGCCTTGTCCACCTCCAGACTGGAAACCTAAAAACCCAGCAGTGGGTAAATGGGTAACAGACACCCTGCATCCTGACCAGGTGGGGGCCACACCAGGGCTCACCTGAGCTGCGCGCTGGCTTCACTGAAGGTGACGATGCGGCAACCAAGCAGGGAAAGGACAGGACAGAGTCTGAGAAACGGGAAGAGGCTGGCCCGAGTCCCGAAGGTGACCGGCCATGAAGTCTGAATGCCACCGGGGGCCCAGGACTCTGCAGGGACGGGTCTCCACGTGCACCACCAAGGCTGGAGTCAGGAGAACGCAAACGTGCCGCGGGGTCTTGTGCTACGGAGTGTGACCACCCCTATGGAAGATCCACGCCGGCAGATTTGGGAATGGGTGCACAGATGCAGCTGTGAGCGTGTGACCGGGCAGCTCTGTTGTGTGGATGTGGCCCAGGAAGGAGACAGACAAAATGACGGAGGGGCAGGGGAGCCTTTCCCTCGAGTGTGTGAGTATCGCTGGGCCCGAGGTCTTCGACCCTCTGACCGGGGGACCCGGCCCCGGGTGCTGGGAACAGGCCCAACATAGACGTCCTTTTTGTGTGCTGCTGTCCCATCCCCTACCTCCCACACCGGGAGGCCGGCTTCGAATCAGCCAAGTCGGGCAGCCTGAGGTTAGAAAGCACCGGCGCTGACGTCCGAGGGCCAGCGTGGCTTCTAAATCTGTGTGTGCCCGTCCACCCCAGAGGCAGGGGCGGCCCTGCTGGATGGGGCTGGGGACTGGGAGCCCCATGACCCCCTCACCTGGCCCACCTGCTCCTGCAGCTGGGCCCGTTCTCGCCGGAGTCGGGCCTGCTGACCCTCCAGCCGCTCCAGCCGCTCCAACAGCCGCCTGCAGGCCCGCTGCAGGCCCCTCCTCTCGGCCCGCAGGAGCTCCACCTGCCGCTCGGCCTGCGCCAGCTGCTCCCGGGCGCCCGCCTGCCCCTGCACCAGCGTCTGCTGCTGCACCTGCAGCTCTTCCCGCTCCTGCTCCAGCTGCCGGGGTGGGGGTGCGGGGACAGACGGGGGTGGTCCGTGTGCAGGCCCAAGCCCCACGCACCCTTGCCCCCAAGTCCAGGAGTGGAGACGGTGGGGAGGAGGATGGGCGAAAGCAGAGCCCTGAGCTCGGGGGGCCGGGGTTGGGCCAGGGCTCACGGCTGCTCTGGGGAAGCGGGACCCGGGGGAGGTCCATCCCCCTGGGCCCTGGTCTCACCTGCAGGACCACGTGGTTCAGGGAGCATTTGTCCTGAGCCAGTGCCTCCGTCACCGCAGCCATCTTGGCCAGGGAATCCCTCTGCTCTGCCCCCTCTGCCTTGAGCCGGCTCACGCGCAGTTCCAGGTCAGCTTTGCTGGACTCGGCCTAGGGCAGGGAGGGCAGAGGTCACCCAGCAGGGAAGCTGGGGTGGCTTCTAGATCTAGGGGAGCCACGGCGGGGTGGGGAGTGAGCTGAGCATCATGGAGGCATGCAAGCTGGCGCTCAGGGGGGCCCTGGAAGCGGTCCCGCAAGTCCTGGAAGTGGCGAGGCCTCGGGGATAGATGGTGGCCCCTGGATCCAAGGTTGCAGCCAGGGGAGGCGAGCGTGCAGCCGAAGGAGGGGCCCGCAAGAGCAGCTGTGGCCAGCACCCAGGGGGACGGGCTGAGGCACACTAGCCACCCTGAGGCTGGGGCCAGGGAGGACGGGGTGAGGTGGGGCGGGAGGGGGACACCACTGAGGCTGGAGCCAGGGGATGGCCTGTGAGCCCAGGCCGGCGAGGAGAGGGGCGGGGAAGGGCGGCCGGGGGCGCACCCGGGCCAGGGCACCGTGCAGACCCTCCCTCTCGCTCTCCAGGATATCCCTTTGCAGCCGCGCTGAGTCCAGAGCCTCCTGGGCTGACACCAGCTCCGTCTTGAGCCCTGAGACCATGCCCTCCAGCTGCTCCAGGCGCCCTTGACTGAGACCGGGAAACAGGGTAGAGGGCATGAGGCCACCTCAGGACGAGAGCCGGGCCACCTCGTGGGGCCCACAGTCAGGGTGACCGCCTGCAGCTGCCCCCAAGGCCCAGGGCCCCGGAGGAGCACGGGTCCCTTGCAGGCCCGGAGTCGCTGCCCGGACCTGGGTGACAGCCTGGGCCAGGAGAGGGCAGCCACGCTGGGGTCCACCCTGGAGGGGCCCACCCCGGCGGGGCCCACCCCGGCGGGGCCCAGGGATTGGGGTGGGTTTGCCTGGGGTGGGAGGTCTGGCACTGGCTGGACTTGGGGTGGGTTTGTGAGTGGCGGTGGGAGGTGGTCAGTGTGAGAGGGGCCTGCGGTCTCACTAGCGCCCCCTGATGAGGCTGGTCCCAGGGGTGCGGGAATGCGGGGCCCAGGGCCGTGACGCCCATGGGAGGCCCACCTGCTCTCCAGAGCCCTCCGGCCGCGCTCGCCCTGCCGCTCCAGCGCCTCCTTCTGCTCCGTGCACTGCTGGAGGCTCCTCTGCAGCTCTGCATTCCTGGCCTCCAGGCTCCGCTTCTCGGTGTGGGACATGGCTGCCTCCCCCCTTAGCTCCTCAACCGCCTCCTCGAGAGCCGCCTTCTCTCTGGAAGCAGGTGAGGCCGAGGCTGGGGGTCCTGGGCACATTCGCGCCTCTGCCCAGCAGCTGGGGGGTGAACAGGGAAAGGGGGCCGCAGAGGCCACTCGGGGCCAGGCTCAGGGACACATGTAGACCACCCCCAGCTGGTCTGTCCAGGCTCCCGGGTGTGGGCCTTGCGGGAGCCTGTAAACCCCGGAGGGCCTGACCCCGGGGCATCCCTAAGCTCAGGCCTCTGCCCCCGTGTGCTAAGCCCAGCCAGTCTGGCGAGACCCCGTGGGAAGGAGGGAACCCCAGCCTGCCAGGGGCCCCCACATCTCCAGGTGCTGCTCACCCACCCTGACGGCCTACCCTGGAGACCCACACCCTTGTCAGAGCTGAGCTCACCGCTGACCCCTACCCGACCCCAAGGTCCCCTCTGCAGATCACCCGCCAGCCAGGACCGAATCTCAGCTGTTCCCCACCCGGCTGGGCCCCGAAGCACCGAGTCCTGAGGCCCCACTTCCCAAACGCCTCCTGACTCAGCCTCTCATCCCTGTGTTGAGGGGCCGCTGGGCCTGTGCCCCCCAGACCCCAGGACACTGCAGTCTAGCCACTTGTGGGAAGGCGGTGTCCCGGCGAACAGCCCCCCATGGCCCCTGCCCGTGACTGCTGCTCCTCAGCAGGCTGAGGTGGCCCTGCCTACCCGCCCCACACCCCACCTCCGCCCATCGCCCCTACTGGAAGGCCCTCCCGAGACCTCGCGGGCTCCCCCATTCCTGCCAGGCCGAACCTGCACGCTCCCGTCTCTGCCCACGGCCTGTGCATGAGCAGGACTGGGTCTAATCTTCCCTTGGACCCCCTGCCCCAGCACTGAGTGCACTGTGGGGCCCTCCAGAGAAGGGGTAGCCACGAGGGACCTGCAAGCCCGACCCCCGGGTGAGCGACGGGAAGCACGGGAGGCTGTCGGTCTGCCCCTCATGGCTGCCTCCTACAGGAAGCCTTCCTGGGCTGCCAGCACGCTCCCACCCCACACTCCGGCTCAGGCAGCATGTAGGTCTGGGAAGCCCAGGGCTACAGATGCCAGGGGTTCTCTTCCCGCCCCTCACCACCACATGCCCCGGGGCAGTCAGATGTGCACAGAAGCATCCAGACAGCCTCCTGGCCAAGTGCACCAGGAGACGCCAGACCCATGGGATGCGCCAGGAGGGCCGGCAGGGAATTGGGGGTCCGTGGACCACCTGTGAGGGATGGCTCAGACCCCTGGAGGACTCTCGGCAATGGGAATGGGGCAGCGGGGCAGAACACAGCCTGGTCCCAGCAAGGGCGTCTGGGAGGTGGGCCGAGGGGCAGGGCTCGTGCTCAGCCTGGGCTGTGGGAAGGTGAGTCCTGGGCACAGCCAAGATGGGCTCAGGGCAGGAAGAGGGGTGCTCAGTGCAGGCGGGGCTTCGGGGTGGAGAGGGGAGGGAGGCAGCCTCCATCTGGACATTTTCACTTTTGCTCCTGGAGGGCCTCCTGGAGAAGGTGGCCCCGCCCCCCGCCAACCTCACCTCCCCAGAAACTTCTCCTAGAGGACCTCATGGAGGTGGTGGCCCTGCCCGTCGGTCTCACCTCTCCAGTGGCTTGCGCCCTGCCCACTCGCCTCCCCTCCCCTCCCCAGGAGCTTCTCCCAGAGGGCCTCGTGGAGGAGGTGACCCTGCCCACCTGCCTCACTTCCCCAGGAGCTTCTCCTGGAGGGCCTTGTGGAGGAGGTGGCCCTGCTCACCAGCCTCACCTCCCCAGGAGCTTCTCCCAGAGGGCCTCGTGGAGGAGANTCGCCTCCCCTCCCCTCCCCAGGAGCTTCTCCCAGAGGGCCTCGTGGAGGAGGTGACCCTGCCCACCTGCCTCACTTCCCCAGGAGCTTCTCCTGGAGGGCCTTGTGGAGGAGGTGGCCCTGCTCACCAGCCTCACCTCCCCAGGAGCTTCTCCCAGAGGGCCTCGTGGAGGAGATGGCCCTGCTCACCAGCCTCCCCTCCCCAGGAGCTTCTCCTGGAGGGCCTCGTGGAGGAGGTGGCCCTGCCTACCAGCCTCACCTCCCCAGGAGCTCGCTTGTCACGCGGCTCCACTGCGCCTCCCGGCTCTGTGCCTCCAGCTTGCCCAGGAGGTCCTGGCGCTCCTCCTGCAGGAGGCTTCTCGAAGCCTGCAGCTCCCGCTGGCTCTCAGACAGCTGCTCCTGGAGCCCTGTGGCCCTCGCCTCGGATGACTCCAGCTGCTGACGCAGCTCCTGCCCGGGAGTGGGGGTGCGGTGACCCCCTGCATCCTGGCCAGGCCTCTGAACACAGAAGCCAGCCGGGGCCCCTACTCCCAGAGAAAGGACGTAGTTCCGACCAGAGCCCCACTGCAGGGCCAGGCGCCTGGGGGCCAGCCTCCTGGGGTCAGCCTCCTGGGGGCCAGCCTTCTGGGGTCAGCCTCCTGGGGGCCAGCCTTCTGGGGGCCACTCTCCTGGGGTTCAGCCTCCTGGGGGCCAGCCTCCTGGGGTTCAGCCTCCTGGGGGCCAGCCTCCTGGGGTCAGCCTCCTGGGGGCCAGCCTCCTGGGGTTCAGCCTCCTGGAGGTTCAGCCTCCTGCGGTCAGCCTCCTGGAGGTTCAGCCTCCTGGGGGCCACGGGCAGGCCCGTAGCGGCCCTTCTCAGTCTAGCAGGCTTTGTGCCTACCTGCTCCTGCTGTCGCCACCTCCGAATGGCCGCCCGCACAGCCCACAGTGCTGAGTCCAGGGTGGCCGGGGACTCAGCCCTCAGAAGGGACCCAGTGTGCAGGGGGCTCCTCCATTGGCCTTGCACCCCCTTGTCAGCACCACTGCTCCTTGCCAGCTCCTCACTCCTCGCGTCTGCCTGGGCCACCTTCAGGGAGCAGAGAGGATGGAGCTAAGGGCTGAGGTCACACGGGTCCTGCCAGACCATCTCCAAGGCCAGCCTGAATGGCAGGGGCCCTGCGGCCGGTCGGCTGCTGTGTGGGAAGGACCCAGCTGGGCCTGCACCTGTGTGATGCTGTCCAAGAGGAGCCGCAGGGACTCCACCTCCACCCTCGAGCCTCCCGGGGTGGTCGGGCCTCCGCCGCCGTGCTGGGACTCCTGGGGGGTTGGGGGGTGGGGGAGGCTGCTCAGCGACGCCCAGGTCCCCCCCACCAGCCACCCTCTCCCAGCCGCGCACCAGTCTCTGCACATCCATTCTCAGGGAAGAGATGGCTCTCTCCTTGCTCGCGTTTTGCTCGGTGAGCTTCTCCACCAGCAGCGTCTGCTCTGCGAGTCTGGGGACAGTGGGGTGGGGCAGGGCCGTCCAAGCGGAGATCAGAGCCCAGGGCACTGGCACTTTGGGTGGGAATCAGGCAGCTGAGCGGAGGAGACCTGCTAAGGGTGAGAAGGAGGCCCCCCATGCCCAGGACTGTCTGCCTCGGGGCCCCTGGCCTGCAATGATGCCCCGGGCCTGGCACAGGCAGTTCCCAAGAGGTGGTCCTCCTCCTGGAATTCTCTGGCCCCGGGCCACCCTGGGGCCTCCCTAGACCCAGAGCCCTGGGCGCCCGCACACCTGGCCTGGAGCGCCGCCTTCTCCGCAGCCCAGCGGTCCTGCAGCTGTAGCATCTCCCCCGCCTTGTCCCGCAGCTGCTGCTCCAGGGCAGCGGCCGCGCTGCCGGCCGTCAGCCGCAGGCTGGAGCCAAGGTTCAGGCAGGCCGCGTGCAGGCGCCGGGCCATCCTGGCCACATCCGCCCGCAGGTCAGCGAGGCCCCTGCGAGACCAGGGCAAGACACTCAGGAGTGTCTGTGGGCTCAGCCTGCGGGCTCCACGCCGGCTGGGACAGGCGGGGTCTGGTCTCAGGACAGCGGTCTGCCCACCTCAGTGGAGGACCCACAGGTGGCATCACAGCCGGGCAGGGCTGGGCCGGGGCTGGGCCAGGACGCACAGGACGGGCTGTCTGCCTGGAGCGGGACTTGGACCATCTCACCCTCAAGGGCCCAGGACAGACGGGGTGAGGTGCCCGGCCAGGACCAAGCTCCATGCAAGTCCGCCCGCCGCTGCTGACGGTGGCTCCCTAACCGGCCTGCCCTCTCATGCTGCCAGGCCCCCCGCCTGACCCGCCCTGTGCACTCAGCCACCTCCCCCAGGGCACCCTCTGTCCCCCTTGGGCAAGCGGGTGGGCACGCACTTCTCGGTGGCTGCACGCAGCTCAGCCAGGTGTCCCCGGAGCGCGGTGACCTGCCTCTGCAGGAGGGCATCCTGGGGCTGCCCCGAGCGGGCGCGCCCAGCCTGCAGGCAAGAGACGGAGGCCAGGATGAGGGGTGGGGGCCCGCGGCCCCATTCACCCCCACACCGCTCCTCCGGCACCGGGGGCGGGGAGCAGACCTCGTCATCAGCCTCTGTGGCCCCTTCTCCTCCCCAACAATCAGACTGCCCCCTACCTGGGACAGCCCTTGGCTCCCCTCCCAGAGGCTGTAGGGAGGAGTGCCCCCAGCTCCAGAACCAGGACTCCCTCAGCCTGGTCCCCCTGAGGGTGAAGGCAGCACTCAGCTGGGGTGTGGGCAGTGGGGCTGGGTGTGGGGGTAGGGGGTTGGGTGTGGGCGAGAGTTGAGGCAGCAGGATGCAGCCCCGTGTGGTCAGCGAGGCCAGCCTTGCAGGGAACTGCGCTGAAGCCCAGACTCAGAGTCCCGGCCTCCGTGCCGCCTCCCCAGCCCCATGCCGGGCCGGGTCCCTAACGCTGAGCTCAGAGGCCGGGCTCTGCAGGCTCCCACGGCCCCTCCACCTGGTGGAGCCCAGTGCTTTCTGTGTTGCTTCCGGCTCCAGACCCGCACCCCCACCCGGCCCTTCATGAGGCCTTTGCTGAGCCCCCTTCCTGACCCCCACTGAGGTCCCCCCACGAGCCCAGATGCCCCCTGTGGTCTCCTGGAGTGCCCCCCACCCACTGTGGTCATCGAGAGCCCTGCTGACACGGAGGGGTGGACACCCAGCCCCGCCTGCCCAACGCAGACTGAAATACAGGACACGCCAGACTCCACAGCTTCTGGAAGCGAGGCTGGGCGGCCGGTGTGGTAAGGGACACGCAGGCCAGGGACGGGTAAAGTTCCTGACTTGAGAGTAACTTGCCAAATGGCAACTTGAACTTGTTTGACGACAGGGGCTCCGAGGACAGAGGGGAAAGTCTGGGTCCATTCAAGGGGGAGTCTACTCACCTATAGGAATGACTCCTCAAGTTGCACCCCAAGCAAGGTGTGCTAGAGACAGGCAGACCTGCACATGAGCGCACACACACACACACCTGCCTGCAGGGGCTGTAAGCAGGTACAGTGGACAGGGAACCCGTGTGCACACACACACACACACACCTGCCTGCAGGCGCTGTAAAGAGATGAACCAGCACACACATGTCTACATGCACACACACACACACACACACACACACACACCTGCCTGCAGGGGCTGTAAGCAGGTACAGTGGACAGGGAACCAGTGTGCACACACACACACACACACCTGCCTGCAGGCGCTGTAAAGAGATGAACCAGCACACACATGCCCACATGCACGCACACACACACATACACACACACACACACACCTGCCTGCAGGCGCTGTAAAGAGATGAACCAGCACACACATGTCTACATGCACACACACACACGCACACACACACACACCTGCCTGAAGGCGCTGTAAGGAGGTGTAGTGGATGGTGAGCCAACACACACACGTGCACACACACACACGCACACACACACACGGCTGCCTGTAGGCGCTGTAAAGAGATGAACCAGCACACACATGCCCACATGCACACACACACACGCACACACACACACAGACACACACACACACCTGCCTGCAGGCGCTGTAAGGAGGTGCAGTGGATGGTGAACCGGCACACACGTGCACGCACACACACACACACACGCACCCTGTAGAAGGGGCAGTGTCCTCCTCAATTCACATGTTGAAACCTAATCCCCCACGTGATGGTATCTGGAGGTGGGGCTTTTCAGCTCCACCTCTACGAAGGGTGTTAGTGCCTTTAGGAAAGGGGCCCTACGAGCTCTCCCTCCCCTCTCCCGTTTGAGCGGACAGCCAGAAGGTGTCATCCAGGATTCAGACAGCGGCGCTCATCCTCAGCAGCCACTGAAGGGGCTGGCACCTTGACCTTGGGCTTCCAGCCTCTAGAGCTGTGGGAAATGTTTGTCTATAAGCCTGGGGCTGGGGTATTTCTGCTCCAGCAGCCTGGAGGGACCAAGACAGGAAGGAAAAATCTTGGAGATTTGGATTTGGAACCATGAGTTAGCCTTGGTGCAGTTTTGAGCCTAGATTCCACAAAACCTGGGTGGTTTTAAAAAACAGTAAATTAAAGCTGAAAATTTACTTCCATGTGGCCCCAAAGATGATCAGATTGAATCTGCCTGAAGCAAATGAAAATCTTTTTGGAACATACCATGTTCATTCCAGGTTTCAAAGACTTTTCAGAGTTCCAGGGATACTACATGGCTCTTAACTGAAGAAATCAGAAAACCACCAAAGACACAAAGAACCCAGCACCGTGATCAAGAACCAGAGAGACAATAAACTCAGATCTTGAAGGAGTTCAGCTATCGGAACATCAGAAACAGACTGCAAAATAATTGCTTTCTAGCGTGCGTTAACAGATAGAGCAGAGGCTTGAAAACGTGAGACTAAGATATGCAGAAAATAGAATAAAAGCAGGAGTTTTAAAGATGAAAAACACAGTATTAGAGGTTAAGACAAATAGGCAGGTTTAACAGAGATTGGATACCAGGAGAGAAAACTGATGAGCAGCAGGGTGGGCTTGAAAAAATTACCTACGCCATAGACCAGGGCAATAAGTAGGGGAGGCTGAGAGTAGGAGGGAGCCCAGGAAGCGTGAAGCGCATGGGGCAGAGGGGAGGGGAGGGGGGACTCGGGCAACTATGGAAGACAGAACAGCAGCTTCCCCAGACAAGGAGAGAAGGAACCCTGATGAGAGGAAGCAGAATAAACAGAAATCTGCTGTCTGAGGTCACAGGAAGTCACAGCAGAGAGCCCCCAGCGGCCAGAGCGCGATGCCCGCCAGAGGAGGCAGGGGTCGGTGGGTGTTGGCGGGCTGGAAGCCAGGCGACTGGAGCCAGGGCCTCGCTAAGGTGTGAGAAAAGCAGCTGCCAGCAAGTGGGAGAGGCGTTCAGGGCCAAGGGGGAGTAAAGAGCCTTATCGGTGGCGCCAGACTGGACCCAAGGTCCGCCTCCGAGGCGCCTGTTCTGCCATCCAGCTGAGGCCGGGGGTAAGGGGTCCGCCCCGTCTCACCGGCTCCGCGGCAGCCCAGCTCCCTGTGAAGACTGATCTTATCGGAAAGGCCGTGCCTTCTCCCCACGCCCGTCTGACACCCTCCTGTCCCGGGACAGCTGTCTTGCAGGAAGGGCCGTGTCCACAGAGCGGGGGCAGCCCCTGCTCCCCTGGGTCCGTGTGGGTAGAGCCGGGACAGCCCCTCTGCGGTGGGCTTGTCCCAGGGACCCCTGTGCAGGGTCGGCCTGGACCTGGGGACCGCCTCGGCCTCTGCCCCACGGCCAGGGAGAAATCCTGCCCTGGAGGCCACTGGCAGGTGCTGGGGGGCATCCAGGGCAGATCAGGGAAGGCGCGGCCAGGTACAGGTGCGCTGACTGTCTCAAGTCCTGCCCTACTTCACGCTGCATGTCCTGCAGCTGGCGACCAGCCCACACGGTCCACACGGTACCGCCGCTGCAACGAGGCTGAGGCCGCAGCCCTGTGCCCTGACCCCACCCAGGGCTGAGGGTTTCGTAAGAGGCCTCGGGGTCCCTGCTGGCCCGGGAGTCCGGCTCGCGGAGACTCCTCCCTCCGGCGGGGCCAGGGCTCAGCCCTCACCCGACTTCCCAGTCCAGCCCTGGGCTCCTTCTCTCAAAGCGGGGGGCTTCCCACCTGGTGTCCCCCACTCCACAGACGGGTGTTGCCAGGCCGAGTGGGGGTGTGGTGTGGCGGGGGGCTGCTGCCAGCTCACCCCCTCCCGGTCCTTGTTGCCCACCCCACGCCAGGTGGTTGTGGCCAGGCTGAGTGGGGTCGTGGTGTGGCAGGGGGCTGCCACCAGCTCACCCCCTCCTGGTCCTCGCCGTCCACCCCCATGCCAGCCATGGGCACCGAGCCGGGCATTGCCCTGCCCATGGGCGGGAGCCGGGGAGCACCTCTCTGCGGGTCCAGCGCTGTGCCTCCCGCAGCTCCAGCTCGGCCCGCAGACGGGGCACGCTGCCCGTCGTCCTGGCTAGCTCCTCGGCCAGCCTGTCGTGGGCCTTCCTCATCTGCTCCAGCTGTTCCCGCAGGAGGGCGTTCACCTGGGAGAGACCGGTGCTCCTGGACGGGCCGGGATGCAACAGCATGATTGTAGGCAGGTGGCCTCCCCTTACAGATGTGCTCAGACCCCCAGGCCCCAGACCTCCCGGGCTCAGATGACCCCAGCCCGACTGCGTAGTCCCACCAATCCTGAGTGGCGCTGAGCCCCCCCCCCACAGACAGGAAACAGGCCTGCCTTGGGTCCCCCTCCAGCACCCTGCCCTGCCCCCGACATATCTGCTGCCCCCTCCTCCCTCCCCGAGCTCCCTGGCTCTGCCCTCGTGACTACGGCTGGCCGTTCACTCCAGGGTGTGGAGGTGAGCCCCCAGACCAGCAAGAGGGCCAGGGCTTGGGAGCCCCAGCTGAGGGAACCGGGGCTGGGAGGGAGGTGTGTCCCTGTCGCGGGGTGGGCTGGGGGAGAGGGGTCAGGTGTGCCCTGGGGAGGGGGCAGCCCCTCCGTGACTGTGGGCCTCTCTCCCCACAAGGCAGGCCTGTGTGGCTGCAGTCGGGGACCCCAAACCCTGCAGAGCCTGCACTTCCTGGCTAGGCTGCAAGCCCACAGGGATTCCTCTGTTCTTCTCCGCTCTGGGGGCGTCAGCCTCCTGGAGGCTTATTTTCTGCAGCCCCTGCCCCTAACCCCCGCTTCTCCAAAACTGGTTTTCAAGATGCTTCTCAGCACTGACCCTTGGCCAGTGTCCCTGAGGAGGAACCAAATCTGGGAAGCACATCCACAGATGGCTTAACCTTCCTGGGCCTGGCGATGGAGCTGCCTTGGGGGCCCCGCCTTGCCTGCTCCCCTCGGCAGGGACCCTGGCGAGATGCTCTTCCATCCGGGGGCATGTCCTGAGGCTTGGGGCTCCCTCTGGGGGGCCAGGGGTGACATACAATTACCCACAGCGAGCAAATGAGCCTGGTCACGACCAAGAGCGGCTTGAAGCCAAAGGGGCCTGGGGGTCAGGGCTGGAGTGGGAAGAAGAGTGGGATTGGGGGGGAACCAAGAGACACCCCAGGACTGGCCAGGCCAACCAAGGCCCATGGGCAGCTCTGGTGACCTGCCGTAGCACGGGCCAGAACCCTTGCCCCAGCTGGTGTGGGGGGGCTGGGGGTGGCACACCCAGGAACACACTGAGGCCCAGGGGTGCGGCCCCTGCCCGCCCTGCTCCACACCCCCTGGCTCTGACTCGGAGTCTCTCTGGAGGAGTTGCCAACAGCCCGGGCACCTGCCCTGCTGGCGGGCTCCCTGCAGCCCTGCTGGCCGCACCCGCCCAGTCTCACCTCTGCTCGGCCGCCTCCAGACGGCCCAGGGCCTCCTCCAGGTCCATGCTGCGCTCCAGCTCTGACCTCCGCAGCTGGGCCGTGGTGGTCTCCAGCCGGGCCTGCAGCTGAGAGGGCATTGACTCACCTGGTTGTCTGCTTCCAAGCCCTGCGGGCTGGGTGGCTTGGGCACAGCACCCTCCCCAGGACATTGGGAGGGCTCCGGGGGTCTTCAGCTGGGCGGGGGTCAGGCTGGGGTCAGGGGTGCGGTCGAGCGGGGTGTGGTCAGAGGGGTCAGGCTGGTGGCCGGCTCCACGGTGGCCCTGCGCCTCGTGCCACAGCCGGCTGAGGAGGCCCTGCATCAGGCCAGGCAAGGGGAGGTGGAGCCGGTCTGCGGTCCCCTGCGCGGCAGTGAGCCACACAGGGCCCCACCCCGCCCCTTCTGCCTGTGCTTGACCCTCTGTCCACCGCCAGCCCCTCATCCAGCGGGGCAGGGGGCGAGGCCACCCCACGGTAGGTGAGCCTGCAGCCCCCAGGTGGGTCTGGCGGCAGGGAAGCCTCTGGAACTGGCCCAGACCACCTGTGAGTCTGCAGGGCTGAGCTGATGGGAACCTCGCTCTGAGGGAAAGGGGCTGCTGGGGGCCGGGGGCACCACCCAGATCTGCACCCAGAGCACGTTCTGGGGGTCCAAGGAGGGGCTGCAGCAGGCCCAGGGGGCCGGCTGGCAGGGGCTGAGACAGGAAGACCAGGAGAACCAAGGGCCCACGTGTGGCAGGGCCTGGGGCCCAGGAAGCGGGGAGGGTGGGGCTCCCCTGAGGCCCACGGAGGGGCTGGGGGACTTGCGGAGGAAGGAGACAGAGGCCCACGGAGCAGTCACGCCCACCCCCACGCTGCCCGCCTGTCTCCTTGGGGCACTCAGGGAGACCAGGCTCCTCCGTGGACCCCAGGAGGGGTGCCGGGGGCGGCCTGGAGCTGGGATCTCACTGACTCACTCGGTTGCCTAATCTGGCTGCAGGGCTTCTGTGGCTTCTATTCCCACTGGCCTCTTGTTCCCAACATCTCCCCACCCTGTGCTAGGAAGATGCCCCCACCCCCA
>SJXO01006107.1:85754-109424 GCA_006408615.1 Connochaetes taurinus
TTAACACTCCCAGCGAGGCCCCTGGCTCCTCTCAGAGGCTGGAGAGGCCCTCACACTGAAAGGGGTCTCTGGGACCCACGTACAAGGGGTCAGGAGCATGGCCTGGGGCCAGGCTGGTGGCCACAGTGACCGACAGCGAGAGGGCCTGCAGTGGGGCCGGTGGGCGGGGCCGGAGCTCAGGCGGGCCGCCACCCTGCACCTGCGCTTTCCGAGCGCCAGCCTTTAGGATTCTCACTTATCCAGTGAGAAACGAGACTGGCGGTCTCAAGAGTCACAAACAGAAACACACGCTGGGTGGGGACGGTCTCCGCGGCTCAGGGGTGAGCACGCTGTGCAGATCAGCTTCTAGCTCCGTGGGTGACTCCGTGGGAGGGTGTGGGTCTCACCCTAGCACAGGGCAGTGACAGGCCCAGAGGGGCCAGCCAGGCCAGGGCACGGAGTGGGGAGGGCCCCCCGGGGCTGGACTCCCACCGAGCGCCCTGCTGTTTCCCTGGGGCGCCCCTCACCTTGGGGGGGCCCCTCGGCCAGGCTGCCAGCCACAATCTCACGGATGCGGGCAGGCACGGGGGTGGGGGAGGCCCGCCAGCGCCCCCCGTGCACGGTCAGCGCCCGGTCTTCTCTGCTGGCCGTGGGGCTCAGGACGGTGTCCTCCAGCCTCTGAAAGACACGCGCCGAGAGACCCCTGGGGCCGGCAGGTCCCGGCACCGCTGCCTACCCACCATGAATCCACTGGGGTTGGGGCGGGGGCACCACCCCACCCTGGGGAGGACCAGGCGAGGCTGAGGTCCCCCGAGGCCACCTGTGAAGGGGGCGGGCGTCCTGCCCATCACGGGGCTGCTCCAAGCTCAGGTGAGGAAGGGAGAGCGGTCAGGGAGCTCCCAGCCAGGCTCTGCGCGCCTGTGGGGCTGCCCTGACCTGCGCCCTGGGTCTCTCTGGGGATGCTGGGAGGCAGAGCCCTCACCTTCGGCGCCCCTGGAGCAGATGGTCTCCCGGTTTTCACAGTGGGGGTTGGCAGGGAGGGGCCTGAACCCCACCCAGCAGGCTCAGGGCCCTGTGGACAGAGGGGCAGCAACTGGTAGCAGGACCAGGTTGCACCCACATGGCTTCCTGGAGGACGAGGCCGGCCGCCCTGTCCACGGGGAGGGCCATGGGGGCCCAGGGACGGGGCGGGGCAGGACTGAGGCAGGGCAGCGAGCACACAGGGGGCATGGCCCCTGGCCTCGCCCTCCAGAGCAGGTGGGCGGCTGTGGAAGCACTCCGAACAGGCCTGGGAACAGTAGCAGACCCGGGGTCCTGGGTCCCCAGGGGCTGGTCCCGGGCTCCCAGGCTCTGGCTGGCGCTTGGCCTCGGCCCTGTGGGCTCCTGGCTGCAGAAAGGTGTCCCGCTGCGGGGCCTGGGTGCTCTCCAGGGCCCAGGGCAGGGCAGGGCCTTTGCGCCGGGGCTGATCTCAGCCCCAACTACGGGGAGGACGTGTGAACGCAGGGGCCAAGGCAGCCAATTCTGAAGCGGCATGAGCGCTCCGGACGTGAGTGCATGACAAGAGGGATTACCCGGGGCCAGGACATGCCCAGCTGCCCACCGGATGTGGTGTTCGCCATGAGGTCCAGCCATGAGTTCAGGCTGAGGGAGGAACTGGCAGCGGATGTCTGCTCCGGGGGCTCTAGAGCCACAGACCAGGGTCCCCTCACCACCCCCGAGGGCCCAGCAGCCTGTCCTATGGCGTACGGAGACCCTCACCTGGAACTCCCCCAAGGGTCCCTCCCCCCGTCCAGGGCGTGGTGTGTGACCGCTGCACAGCCTCTACCTGCCTGTCTTCACCCCCTCTGCCTTCCCTGAAGACCCTCGTGAGGCTGAGACCCTCACCTGGCTCTGATCTCGGGCCAGGCTGCGGGGACAGAAGGCTTCCTGAGCTCAGCCCTGCCCTCCCGCCATGCCAGGTACAAGCTCAGCCTGATCTGCGTGCCTGGGACCCAAACCTGGCCTCTTCTGCTCAAATCTGCCTGGACAGAAAGCCTTCACTTCCATGTCAGTTCCAGAGGGGCCGGGAGTCACCCCAGGATCCAAGCTTGTGCATGACCCCTGAGAGATCCTGCCCCGCCCGAAGCAGCTCAGTGAGGCGCAGAGAGTGAGCCAACCCTGCTGCCCGGCCGCGGAGTGAGACCCCGGAGTGAGACCCAGGGAGCGAGGACCCTGCANGTTCCAGAGGGGCCGGGAGTCACCCCAGGATCCAAGCTTGTGCATGACCCCTGAGAGATCCTGCCCCGCCCGAAGCAGCTCAGTGAGGCGCAGAGAGTGAGCCAACCCTGCTGCCCGGCCGCGGAGTGAGACCCCGGAGTGAGACCCAGGGAGCGAGGACCCTGCAGTGAGACCCTGGAGTGAGACCCAGGGAGCGAGGACCCTGCAGTGAGACCCTGGGAGCGAGGACCCTGCAGTGAGGACCGTGGAATGAGGAGCCTGGAGCGAGGAGACTGGGGTGAGACCCGTGGAGTGAGGAGCCCGGAGTCAGGAGCCTGGAGTGCGACCCTGGAGTGAGGAGCCTGGATGAGGCGCCTGGAGTGAGGATCTGAGAGTGAGGAGCCCGGGGTGAGGACCCAGGGGTGAGGAGGCAGCTCCCCTTCCTCTGCTGTGGGCAGCTGCCTCCCCTGGGAGGCCTTGGTCTGCACCTCCCAGCAGACCCCTCAGCATGACCGGTGGGTCGTGAGCAGCCTCCCTGAGCTGGAAGAGGGGAGGAGATGCGGGCCGCCCCTTCCGGGCCCAGCCGGGGAGGGGGCGCCGAGACCACCAAGGCCTGCCAGGTCCTCCAGACCAGGCGAGGCTGCAGGCAGGCGCTGAGCCGCGGTCCTCCCTGAGGGTCACGTCCAGGAAGCCTCCTCCTAGGCCAGGAAGGCCCCGGCCCGAGGCCCCCCTCCCCGCGCCCGCCCTGCGCTAACGGGAAAGAGCCGCGGCACAGGCTTGACTCATTCCTAACAGTTACAGAGGGTCACTTATTAGCCGGGGCGTCCCCGGAGGAGCTGGGGGCGTAATGGGTTCCAGCTGCGGCCGGGTGCCTGCGATGGGCCGAGGCCCAGCTGGAGCCGCTGCGGGGGTGCGCGGAGGGCCTCGGGCCGCCCCCCTCCACCCGGCCCTCCCCTCNAGAGGGGAGGTCAGGCAGAGCAGGCTCACCGTCCCCCTGGCCGGTGCCCAGCCTCGGGCCCCAGGGGCCCCTCTGAAGCGGAGGGCTGCACAGGCACACAGGGCCACAGAGATGGGGGCTTGCAAAGGCGGCCCCGCGGCGTCGGGGCGGTGAGGCTGCCGCACACCCAGAGCCGGGCGAGGGAGAGCCCCGGGTGGGCCAAGGCGGGTCCAGAGGGGCCCGGTGGCGAGGCGGGGAGGGCGGCCCGAAGCCCCGTCCGGTCCCCCTGCGAGAGTGGGAGACGGGCGGGGACCTCGGCTCGGCCTGGACGCAGGGGCAGCCCCGGGGGCAGGAGCGGGAGGATGGGGCGTCCGGCGGCGGCGCCCGGCCCCGCGCTGGGTTAGCGGCGGCGGAGCCGCAACAGTGCCACCGTGCGGCCGCGAGGGGCGCTGCAGAAAGGGAGGCTGCCCCGCTCTGGGGAGGAGGCTGGCACCCCCGCCCCCCAGAGCAGCGGGAGCGGAGGGGCTCCTTTGTCTGTGGACAAAAGGGTGAAGCGAGAAGCGCGGCGCCCCTCGAGGGTTCTCAGCACATTTATGTGTGTTGTCTCCACCTGAAAGGGCAGCTCAGGGTCGCGCATCTGCAGCGGCAGTGGCGGTGTCAGGACCCGCCCTGGACACCCCCGCACCTGCCCAGTGGCCAGGAGGCAGGACTCTGCAGGCGCGCTGGTCTGGGGTCTCCCCGCCTTGACCGCAGGGGAACAGGGACGGCCTGGGCCCACCGCAGCCCGCTCTCCTTCTCTGCCTCTGCCCCTCCCTCCTCTTCTGGCCCGGGCACTCCCACGGGGCCCGCTGCACCCCAGGGCTGGGCACAGCCTGGAGAACACACCCAAGGATGGGGTGTCCAGTCAGATCCAGCCCCGGACGTCGGCTTGCCCTCCTTCTGTGGCTTGGCCTGTGGCACAGAGGGCCCTGGGCCCAGGTGGCCGCCTGCCAGGCTCCACTTCCTTAGGAGAAAGAGCCTCTCTGTGTCCAGGATAACACCTGGCCCAGCCGTGCTGCGTCTCAGGACCGCCTGGTCCTGGTCTCTGGGGCCCTGGGCACCACCCCAGGAGCCGAGTCAGCAGTGTGGTCCTCAAGTAGTAACAGTGGGGCAGTCCTTGCCAGGCCTGAAACCAGGCATGGAGAAGGTGGGGGACAGCAGCTTGTTCACCTCTGCACTCACACCCCCAGCCCCCAGCCCCATCAGCACTTGGCGCATAAGCAGGCTCGTCGAACACGGCTCAGCACCAGAATGACTGGAAACCAAGTCCACAGGCTGAATCACTAACTGGAAAGTGACTCGGATCAAGGGCGCTGGGGAGGGCCCGCATCTGGTCGGTCTTGTTTGCTCCCGTGTCCCTGGTGCCCACACAGGCTTCCTGGAGGAGGTGGCATTTGAGTTGGACCTTGAAGGGTGAGTAAGAGTCCACCAGCCAGGCGGGACACCAATCAGGTGTCCGGGAAGAGGCAGAGGCAGCGACATGGGCATCCAGTCTGTGTCTGTGCGGGGCAGGGGGCGGAGGATGCGGGGATACAGGAGAGGTGGCTGGTGGCTCGAACTTCTGCTGAGGACCGTGGGGCCCATCCTCATTTCTGAGCCAGGAAGGGGCACGTGGCCCATCTGATGAGTGCAGGGACCCTGGCTGCCGTCCACACAAGGCTTGACCACACCCTGGCACTCTCAAACCCTCCTGGCTTTTTTCCCATGCAGAGCTTGGCCTCACCCTGGCACTCTCAGATCCTCCCAGCTCTTGTCCCACGCACGGGCCCTCTCTCACCCAGACTCTGGGAAACCCCAGACCACCCGTCTCACCCTCATACAGATGGGGACCCTGAGGGAGAGACAGCGGCAGAGTACAGACCCCATCACTGCCCACCCCGGCCCCCCCAACTTTGGAGCCTGCCGGGAGCCAGCGTGAGGAATTCCACCCGTGACAAGGCCATGCGGCAAGAGCTCTGATGGCAAGGCTAATCAGACCTCAGGTTTTCCCCCTGGAATTTCCTGAGCATCCACCCCCCCAAAAATAAGAATCTGCCTGCTTTCCCACTCTTCTGATATTNACTTTATTTAGTGCTTTCTGAGAGTGGCACCAGACCTTGGGAAGATCAACACAAATAAGTCTTCTGGTTGACAAACCCTTATCAGAAAAAAGGCTGTAAAATGTTGATTGGCCCTTTTGGCTGGAAGATGATGTAAATTACCTAAGACTTGTGTATACAATTAGGTATGCAGAGAGAAAAGCCTGGTTTTTAAGAGTCTGAACTGCTAACGCTGCATAACTTTGTTACCCATTGATCTCTATGGTATATAAGGCCTTCTAAACAATAAGAGCTTGAGCCAGTCACTGGACTGGTTTCCCCCGTGTCTCTTTAATTTCAGGCTGAATCTCCATCTGGGGCGCGGAGGCTCACCAAGTCTACTTACTTGCCCTGGCTGTTAAGACCCACGCGAAAGGGAGCCTAAGGCGAGGCACCCTTAGATATTCAAGCGGGCACCAGCGGCCCAACGTAGATGGTGCAAATTCCTTGTCTGGAATTTTATTGGCCTTCCACGTAATCCAAGCTATTCAGCCCTCTTTCTCCACTTAATCTTGCTACTACACTGCTATTTCTTAACCTAATCTTATATCAATCAATAAATAAGTCTTTTCTCACTCCGACGCCGTCCACGCTTCGAATTCCCTGGATCCACCGGGGCTGGACCCTGGCAGGAATCTTAAACCAAAAATGAAACGGAGGATGCAGGATGCAGGAGGGGGCCAGGAGCCAGCACTCGCTTTGCAGCATCTACAACAGCCATCAGACTGACGCGCCTACTGAGGACGGAAGAGCCTTGGGGGCGCTGGACTAGACGGACTGGCACTCGGGAGGTGGGCAGTGGGGCAACCCACACGGGGGTGGGTCCTCTGTATTTTTGAGGTCAGCGACAGAGCACTTTGAAGATGTCTTGGGCTGGAACAACCCTCTGAACAGAGTTGTGTTCTCAGCTACCATCATTTTAAAAACAGTAAGCAACCCAACAGGTCAAATACCCAGGAGCAATTGTAGTGGTAAAACGTGCCAGGCCTCTCCATTGAGAACTACATTGAGTAAAATCGACAAAAACATAAATTGAAGAATGGATTCTGTCTGTGAATTGGAAGACTCGAGCCCCCTCAAATTGATCTATAGATTCAATGGAATCCGAGTCCAAACTCCAGCAACGTTTTTAGCTTGTAGAAATTAACAAACTGATTTGAAAATGCATGTGGAAAAGTGTGAAAGTGTTAGTCACTCAGTTGTGCCCGACTCTTCACAATCCCGTGGACTGTAGTCCTCAAGGTTCCTCTGCCCTTGGGATTTCTCAGGCCAGAATACTGGAGTGAGTAGCCAGTATTGGAGAAATTAACAGATTGATTTGAAAATTCATATGGAAGAGGCAAAATTACGGAGGGAGTCAGGAGGAAGAACAAAGCTTATCCTCGCACGGATGCACAGTGCCGAGGGTAGGGTGGCGTTGGTGTAAGGACCGCCTGACCGCTGGATGAGTGTGAGTGCACACTAGCACAGGTGCACACGCACAGCCGTGTGCACACACTGGGTGGTGACAGGGATGACACGCAGGGCCTTGGAAGATGGCGTGAGTTTCAAAGTGGAGTCAGGTTGCCTGGCTATTCGCATAGAAGGGAATGCATGCCACGCAGAGATGGGTTCCAGACAGATTGCGGGTCTAACTGTGAATGAAACACAATAAAACTTTTAAGAGAAAGCGCAGGAGAATGTGACCTTGGAGCAGGCCCAGTGTGTTTCTTCAATAGGCCACGCGCAGCACTGACCTAAGGGGAAAATGGCAGGCGGCGCCTGTTGCTGCTGAGAACTGCTGCTCAGAAGCACCGTCAGGAGGGCCAAAGGCGCCCAGGAGACATTTGCAGCGCCCGCATTCAGTAAAGGGCCGCCTCTAGATTATGCAGTCAAACCCAGGTCAATAAGAAGCGAAGGCGCCCCAGGGCACAACTGGGCACAGTGTAGAGCAGACACCTCACAGAGGGCAGTGTCCACGGGGCCAGGAAACCCAGGAAATGCACTCAGTTTCACTAGTCACAGGGTGAGTGGCGACCAGAGTCGTAATGTGACATCCCTGTGTGTGCATGTGTGCTGAGTCGCTCAGTCGTGTCCGACTCTTTGTGACCCCGTGGACTGCAGCCCGCCAGGCTCCTGTGCCCTTGGGATTTTCCAGGCAAGGATACAGGAGTGGGTTGCCATGCCCTCCTCCAGGGCATCTTCCTGACCCGGGGATCGAACCCAGGTCTCCTGCGGCTCCTGCAGTGCAGGTGGATGCTTTACCCTTGAGCCACCGGCGAAGCCCCGTGATACCGCTGTGTGTTCACCGTGATGGCTGAATAGGGAAGTGATAGGAAATGCCGAGTGCTGGGGAGGGTGTTAAGCTGTGCACCCAGGATGCCTGTATGTTTCTGTGTGCGTGCAACACTCCAACCAGAGGTAAAGAGAATATCCCGTGAGTTTTCATCTCAGAGGCCGGTTTCCAGAATATGGGCCCCTGCTCTCACCGCTACACTTTGTGGACAATGACTTTCCCAGCCGGCCGCCTGTCCACCACGCCCACCCACCCGCTCAACTGCCTGCCACCATTTGTCTGACCGTACCCACATGACTATCCCTTTATCCCTTCATCCACTAATCCTGAGCTCAGCAGACTCCATCTGCAGGCCAGATTCAGGCCTGCCACTTGTTCATAAGTAAGCTTTCTGGGAAAATCACCCCACCTATTTGCACACACACTGTCCATGGCTGTCTTCATGCTCCAACATCAGAGGTGAGCTGTTGCCACAGAAACCTCATGATTTCCAAAGCCTAGCTCCCCTTGGCTGCTCCTGTGCCTTCGCAGCCTGGCAGTCTCGGCTGCTGCCCCTGACCTTGGGCGTGAGGTAGCTCCTCTCGGCCGCGCTTCCTGTGCTTCCAATATGCTAGAGAGCGGGGTGTGGGGGGGAGGGAATTGCTTTATAGAATGCTCCTGTGCAGAGTGGAGGATGCCTCCGTGATGTGGGGTCCAGCCCCATGGCCGTCACCTGCCAGCCTTGGTTCCCCCTTCCCTCAAGGAAATTCCTACCTCACTAGGGGTGAGTTGGGGGGCATGGGGTCCGGGTGATGAGAACTATATGGCTACAGGACTGGAACAGGTCAGTTTTCATTCCAATCCCAAAGAAAAGCAACGCCAAAGAATGCTCAAACTACTGCACAATTGCACTCATTTCACACACTAGCAAAGTAATGCTCAAAATCTGTCAAGCTAGGCTTCAACAGATATTCAAGCTGGATTTAGAAAAGGCAGACGAACCAAAGATCAAATTGCCAACATCCATTGGGTCATAGAAAAAGCAAGGGAATTCCAGAAAAACATCTACTGCTTCACTGACTATGCTAAAGCCTTTGATTGTGTGAATCACAACAAACTGGAAAATTCTTGGAGAGATGGGAATATCAGACCCACTTTACCTGCGTCCTGAGAAACCTGTATGCAGGTCAAGAAGCACCAGTTAGAACCGAACATGGAACAACAGACTGGTTCCAGATTGGGAAAGGAGTACATCAGGGCTGTAGATTGTCACCCTGCTTATTTAATTTCTATGCAAAGTACAGCATGCAGAATGCCTGGCTGGATGAATCACAAGCTGGAATCAAGATTTCCGGGAGAAATATCAGCAACCTTAGATATGCAGATGACACCACTCTAATGGCAGAAAGCGAAGAGGAACTAAAGAGCTTCTTGATGAGGGTGAAAGAGGAGAGTGGAAAAGTTGGCTTAAAACTCAATATTCAAAAAACCAAGATCATGGCATCTGGTCCCATCACTTCATGGCAAATAGAAGGGGAAACAGTGGAAACAGTGGCAGACTTTATATTCTTGGGCTCCAAAATCACTGCAGACGGTGACTGAAGCCATGGAATTAAAGATGCTTGGTCCTTGGAAGAAAAGCTATGACAAACCTAGACAGCATATTAAAAAGCAGAGACATCACTTTGCCGATAAAGATCAATCTAGTCAAAGCTATGGTTTTTCCAGTAGTCATGTATATATGTGAGAGTTGGACCATAAAGAAGGCTGAGTGCTGAAGAATTGATTCTTTTGAGCTGTGGTGTTAGAGAAGACTCTTGAGAGTCCCTTGGACAGCAAGGAAATCAAAACAGTTCATCCTAAGAGAAATCAGTCCTGAATATTCATTGGAAGCACTGATGATGAAGCTGAAGCTCCAGTACTTTGGCCATCTGTTACAAAGAGCCAACTCATTGGAGAAGACTTGGTGCTGGGGAAGGTTGGAGGTGGGAGGAGAAGGGGACGACAGAGGATGAGATGGTTGGATGGCATCAGCGACTCAGTGAACAGGAATCTGAGCAAGCTCCAGGAGTTGGTGAAAGACAAGGAAGCCTGGGGTGCTGCAGTCCATGGGGCCACAGAGAGCTGGACGTGACTTAGTGGCTGAACAACAGTAACTATGTATGTAAACCAAGCGCAAAGCCACAGATATTGCCTGGGTCCTCCCAGTGAGGCCCTGGAGCCGTGACATCTGCAGTGGCAGAAAGCAGGATGGGCACCGGGTCTGCGGGTGGGTGGGGAGTCAGTGTTAACAGGAGCAGAGTTCAGTCTGGGAGGATGAGGAGCTTCTGGAGACGGTGGCGGTGATGCTCGCACAGTGTGCGTGGACTTAATGCCACTGAATTGCGCACTTTAAGGTGGTGAAAGTGGTCAACTCTATGTATATATAATTTGCCACAATTTTTTTTTTTTCTGGAGAAGGCAGTGGCAACCCACTCCAGTATTCCTGCCTGGAAAATCCCACGGACAGAGGAGCCTGGTGGGCTACAGTCCATGGGGTCCCAAAGAGTTGGACGTGACTGAGCATGCACGCACACATATATATAATTTACTACAACTTTTTAAGTAAAAATTAAAAAAAAAACAAGACTAAATCAATGAGCTAAACACATGTCTCAAAAATTGAGAAGAACAACAATCCAAAGAACTGAAAAGCAAAGGAAGAATAAATATATAAATCAATGAAACAGAAGACAAACACCATGAAGAGGACTCGCAGCCACCAGTATCAGCAATGAAAGCACTGTCGATCGGGGGTGACTTACTCATCCGAGCCTGCCAGGGACTCGCTTGAACCTCACCCCAAAGTCCTGGGTCCCCAGGGACTCCTGGGTCTCAAAACCTCCAGCACTGAGGGGTGGGAGATTGCCCTGCCTCGGACTCTCAGGCTTCAGAACCACAGCGAGAGGATGTTAGGAGCAACTTCGGGCAGCAAATTTGAAAACTGACATATAATGGACAAGTTCTTAGAAAAACACCACAACTCAAAATGTAACGCAAGAAGAAAGAGTCTGAACCTTCCTGAAACTTCTGACGGAATTGGGTCTAGAATCACAGGTCTTCCCGCCCAGGGCTCCTCTGCCCATTGGCCGGCTTTGTCCACCTGCTCTGGTCCAGACCCTCAGAGAGTCCAGCTCTGAGTGTGGGTGAGTGGCTGGAAGGGGCTCAGGGAGAAGCTGGGGTGGGCAGCGGCTCTGGTGGCAGCGAGCGGGGTGTCCGGGGCTCCGGGGGCAGAGGAGCACCTTCAGGTCTCGTCCCACGTGAGCCCTGTCCCTAAGTGGCGCCTTGCCCGGGCCCCTCAGTTTCTGTCTGTAGCCGGAGGGCTGGAGGAGCCGTCTCTCCTGCCATCTGTCTGGACGGCCTATCTGGGCACCTTTGGCGCCCGCCCGTCTGCTCGCCCAGGAGTAATTGCCTTGAGATCTCAATCACTGCCATGCAGATGACAGGTGCTGGTGGGCGGGCTGCGCACACCTGCGAGGGCTCCCCACGGCTTTCAGATGACAGCGTCCCGTGGCCAGTGGGAGCTGGGGCAGCCTCGTGTGCCACGCACTGCTGCCCACTGCTGGACGTGGGCACCATCCTGTGTTTATCCCTCAAACCAGCCTGTAGCCACAGCGACTTCAACTCTCAAGTTCTGCTTTCCTGGACTCCCAAGGGGTGATAGGGTCCCCCTCCCAGTGAGGCGCTGCCTGCCTGGGGAATGGGGTGTGAGCCGCCCGCCCTCCCCCGGCCCCGCCCCTGCCTGGCCGCTGGCACTCAGAACGTCGGAGCGCTGGCCTCCCGGGAGCCGGGCAGACGGTCCCGCCCAGGGCCGCCGTGTTTGCCTTCTGTGCCACCTGATCCAAACATCCTGCCGTTGCCCCTGCACGTCCTGGGTGTGCACACGTGACCCCACCGTGCGATCTAATCACCAGCGCAGCTGTGGGCAGTGACTTTCCTGGGGACCCGTCTGCTTGCCTGGGGCCGTGCCACCCCCTACAGCATAGTTCTGAGCTTCTAGTCACTGGGTTAATAAACAGCTGAGTCAGCTGGTTCCCAGGGGTTCACTGGGATCCCCGGAGGTGAGGCAGGGTGGGGACGGGCTGGCTGTGGCGGCTGGAGCCAGGTGACGGCGGGGGTTGGGATGCGGGGCTCTTAAGGGGCTGCGATGGCAGGGCTGGGCACCGGGCTGCAAGTCTGGAGTGAAGGGGGGACGTTGGGGGTGACGCCCAGATGCTGTGGTTTTTGTCACCCAGGTGGGGGCCATAAAGGAAGACAGAACCAGGATTTCTGGGCCTCACGGAACAGACCCTGGGGTGGACCACACCCACAGCTGGGCTCACAGCTCTCCAGGAAGGCCCACTGACTCCCACACTTTGCCACCAAGGCAGCAGTGAGCCAGACTGTTGGGGTGGGAGGTTCCTCCATCTCCCCCACCCCCAGTGTGCAGGCAGCAGGCCCAGGGCACAGAGAGGAGGGCTGGCTGCCCGAGTTCACACAGCACAGATCGGGGGGCTGGGCCTAGGCTCAGGTCCCCATCCTCCAGTTCAGACTCTCCCCAGGCTCTGTCCTATTGGAGTCTGCACGTGTGTGCACCTGTGTGTGCTCGTGTGTGTGCACCTGTGTGTGTGCTTGTGTGTGTATGCACCCGTGTGTGTGCTTGTGTGTCTGTGTGTGCGCCTGTGTGTGCGTGTGTGTCTGTGTGTGCACCTGTGTGTGCTCGTGTGTGTGTGCACACTGTGTGCTTGTGTGTGTGTATGTGCACCTGTGTGTGTGCTCGTGTGTGTGTGCACCTGTGTGTGTGTGTGCTCATGTGTGTGTAAGTGTGTGTGTGCTCGTGTGTGCACCTGTGTGTGTGCTTGTGTGTGTGCACCTGTTTGTGGTTTGTGTGTGCTCGTGTGTGTGCACCTGTGTGTGTGCTTGTGTGTGTGTGTGCACCTGTGTGGTTGTATGTGTGTGCACCTGTGTGTGTGCTTGTGTGTATATGCACCTGTGTGTGTGCTCTTGTGTCTGTGTGCACCTGTGTGTGGTTGTGTGTGTGCACCTGTGTGTGTGCGTACACCTTTGTGTGCTCGTGTGTGTATGCGCCTGTGTGTGTGCTTGTGTCTGTGTGTGCACCTGTGTGTATGCTCGTGTGTGTGTGCATGTGTGCGTGTGTGTGTATGTGTGCACACACTCACTCTATGTCCATGCTGACCATGTGAGCACATGGAAAGTACCCCTTGCAGCCGGGGAGGTGTGGTCCTTTTGTGCAGGGTCCCTTCCCTCCCAAGGGGCCTTCAGCCCCTGTGCCCAGGAGGGTGCTGGAGGGCGGCCACAGCACTGACCTTGATCACCGCGTCCAGCCCCAGCCGGGACTGCTCGGTGGAGTCCCCGTTGCCTGGTTCACTGGAGGCAGAACTCATCACGGGCTGGTGCACAGGACCCAAGAGAAAACAGGGGCTCTGCGGCCCGAGACTCTCCTCCCAGGACCCTGGCCAGGCCGGGACCTGTGTTCGAGCACCGACCCTACAGCCCGGCAGCACCTGGCTCCTCTGTCCTGGACGCCCAGCTGCCCCTCTGAGTTGGCAGGACAGTGTGGCTGACTGAACCCATAGGCGTTGCTGCAGCAACCATGACGCGGAGGGCTTGGTTTCCCTGGAAACAGGAGGGCGGCTCTGTTGCCATGGGGACCAAGGAACGCTGTTGTCTGGAAGCCGATTCCCCGGAGACCTGGAGACGCCCTGGGTGACGCTGTCTACCTGAGTGACCACATGGGGGAGGGGCTGGCCTCTCCCCCAGACCCCCACCCATGCAGGGAAGGCCCCTAGCCCTCCTCTGGGCAGTTGCCTGGAAGAAGTTGTGTGCTTTGGGGCCACATAGCAGGTGGGGGAGGCGTGCAGACTGCCGGTCCCTCCTGACTGAGGATCATAAACCATGACATTTTCCAAGCCTTTGCAAAGGGACTCGAGTTCAGTGGTGCGATGCCTGTAACGGGTGGTTAGACTGAGTCTGCACGGGGACCGGGGAGCCCTGGGAGAGCCTTCTGGAGGCTGGTCCCCTGTAGCCTGTCAGGCTCCCTCCCCCGCACCTTCCTGGGGCCACACGAGTGCGGGCAGCAGCTGACAGGTCAGGAGCGGTGACGGGCGAGGCCAGGCGCGGGGGGCTCAGGCAGGAGGAGGACGGGGGCTGCAGAGGTGGGGGTGACCGTCTGTGCAGACTGCTCGGATGAGTCCAGACCAAACGTCACAGTCAGAAACGAGCCCAGCTGGTGAGCCTGGGTGGCTGGGGTTGTTAATGCCCATGCCCCGCCCTGCCCGACACCCGCCCCGGCCTGTTCTGCCCCCTTGAAGCCTCGTGGCAGAGCAGAGCACCCAGGGGTCTGCGGTCCTTGCCCCCCTCAGCGTCCTCTCCTCGGAGAGGCCTCTCTGGCCCCAGTTGCCGTCCCCTCAGGGCTCACACGGGCCTGGTGGGCACCACCCAGGGCTTCCCTGCCCATTGTCCATGCTGTGGCTTCTACCTGGGGCCATCACTAGGCCAGCAGGGCCCTCGGGCAGGGCTTAGCCCGGGGCCTGGGTGCAGCCCCCAGGGAGTACTCTGGACCGAGTGGAGGGTGTTGTGGAGGTGCTCAGCACGTGGGCCCTGTGGGGGGGCGGCATGTGGTCGGGGAGGACTGCAGCTGTCCTGACTCCCACCCCCAGACTGTGCGCCTTCCCCGGGCACTTGGAGGGAGTCCCTGGGCACTGAGGGCTGCGCTGTGGCCTTGGCCACCTCCCCTGGCCCAGCCGTGCCCTGGCCCTGTGCACTGCTCCCCCCCGGAAGCAGGGGCCTCGCTGCGTTCTCCCCGGCCTGCACTGCGTCTACGGTGACAGGTCACCTGTAGACTCCCCGGGGACAGTGAAGAGCCCTGGCCACGCTGGGCCCACGAGTGGACGGGGACCACAGGGTGAGGGGCGGGGAAGCAGAGGCAGGGCTGGCTGGCCTTGCCGGGCTCCGGGGGCCTCAGCATTTGCCACCCTTGACCTAGACCCACTCCAAGAGGACAGGACCTCAAACTCTCAGCGAAGCACTGACTTCCCTGTGCTCAGGCCACTCCAGCCCCTGAATGGCCACAGACACGACGTGTGGCCCTGACGTGTCCTCTGAAGGTGAGTCACAGGCAGCCCTGGGGAGGGCAGGCGTCCCTGTCCCACCCTCGCAGCCTCCAGGCTGGCCCCGCTGTGATCTGCCGGGATCTGACTGGCAGGGCTTCTCTGTGACCCTGGGCCCCCGGCCTCCTCATGCCCCTGGCAGGAGAGTGCGGGACGGCCGGAGACTGCTCTCGGCAGGAGTAGCTCCCCTGGCGGCTGGGACTCCGCCGACCCAGGTCTGTGGCCTCTGGGGCTGTGTCCCCTGCAGGTGCTGGACAGAAGCTGGCCTGAGAACCCTGCTGTGGCACCAAAATACAGCCCAGTCCTGGATGCTGGGGCACAGGCTCGAGCACCGGCTGGAACCACTGACCCTCCCGCTGCCCGGCGGCCCCAGCCACTCTGAGTTGGTGCCTCCAGCCAGCCCGGCCCTCTGTCCATGCTTAAGGCTGTGTGTGACGCTCTGCGGGATCGGGGTGCTGGTGGGAGGCTCATGCTCAGGGGCACTGCCTGCCAGCCTCTCAGGGTTCCCCCGAGCGGGCCCCAGACCTGTGCGCTGTGGGAGACGGGCCTCAACCCCTCCTGTCTCTGTGCAGCACGGGGGCCTTGTGACATCCAGGCCACTGCCCAGAGACCACGGGGGACCACCAGCCCTGGTTTTCCAGGGGGCGTCCAGCCCGGGGGAGGCCCCAGGAGCAGAGCCCAGCTGTCCACTCAGAGGGCTGCCCGAGGGTGCTGCTGTGGGCGCGCTTGGGGGCTGGTCTTGGGGAAGGGGAGTAGGAGTGACTTGTGGCCCCACCTTCCGACTGCCGCACTCGAGAGCAGCTCAAGGACACAGTCAGCTTTCTGCTACCTTTTCGTCACAACTAAAACAACCCATACTTGCCTGCAGACCTGGAGGCAAATGCTTCCCTCGCACCCCGCCGCCCGGCACCTTCAGGAGAGAGCTGCTCGACTCTTGGGTCCGGCTGTGCAGTTGATGCCGCATCCTAGGGGAGGGCTTGGAGGAGGAAATGGCCACCCGCTCCAGCACTCTTGCCTGGAAAATCCCACGGGCAGAGAAGCCTGGCGGGCTACAGTCCACGCGGTCGCAAAGAGTTGGATGCGAGTGAGCGACTGACACACACGGGAGGGCTGTGGGCTGCGGGCTGGCCCTGCGCTGACTGACCGGCCTGGATGGGAGCTGGGCCGCCCTGGGCTACCCCAATGGCGGTCTTCTGCTCCCTGGGCCTGAGAGGGCGTCTGCCGGGGCCCCTGTCTCACCCACTCCTCCCCGCACTGTGACGGGCCCTCGGAGCTCTTCCTCTCCGCACAGGCCTTGCCCGGCCCCATCCATCTGTGCCTGCCCGGCTCCCTTCCTGCCTGGGACACCTTCATGGGTCAGCTGTCCACTGCCGCTTGGTGGGGCGGGGGTTACCTTCCTGGGGACCGTTGCTGGTCACCCACACGCCTGCTTCCTCTTAAGGGGTCCCAGTGTCCACAAGCACCCAGACAGCTCCCCCCCTCAGGGCTCTGCAGCCCCTGCTGGATGGACGGACAGAGCCTCACACCCCAGCCCCACCCCTCACCCGCTCGCACGGGCCTCTTGAGGCTGCTTGCGGACATGACGGCCTCCTTGGCTTCTCCGTGAACCTCCGGGTCAATTGGCCCGGCATCCCCTTGCACATCCAGTCCTGTGTGTTCCCTCATGCTCACGCCAGAGCCGGGTAGCCTGGGAGGAGAGGCTGCAGCCAGGTGGCCGGCTGGCTCCTGGGGGCCGTTGGCCTCCCCTCCTCCCGCCGTTCCCCTCCCGGCTGCCCGCAGAGCCTCTGAGGCCGACGGGTGGTCAGGGGGACAGTGCCCGGGCCGAGGGCACTGGGGGCAGTGGTAGATCTTGCCACAGTGTGGGGGGTGCATCCAGGAGGCCAGGCTCAGCCGCACCCCTACACGTGTCTGCCGTCCAGTCAGGCGGTGGCCGGTGATACGGCTATGGCACAAATGGGCTGGTGCCGTGGGCAGGCAGAGGAGGCAGGCCATGCTGGGTGAGGACCGGGGCCAGAGCCCGGGTCTGACCCCGGCCAGTCGGAGGGTGTCCAGGGTGACCGCTAGCGGTGTCCTTCGGGGGGCCTGGCCTCCCTTCTCTGCCAGCCCCTGGCCACCTGGACTGTCCGTCACTTGTGCTGAGCCCGTGTGGGGGCCGCCGTTCAGGAGCCTGTTCAGGTGGACGTGCGCCCCCTCCAGCGCTCGTGGGAATTCTGAAATACGTGCTCCCGCACTGAGTTACGCTGAGAGGCAGAAGCAACGCACACACGCGGGCCGACCTGCCCTGCGCCTCCTGCCTGCGGGAAGCTCATCAGACCCGGTGGGGCGCTGAGCACGCCTGCTCCCCTGGCTCCCGCGCCTCCACGCTGGGGTCTGCGGGCCAGTGGTCCCGGGGTCTGAGGCCTGCCGGGTGGGCGCCCGCTCCCCTCTGTCTCTCTCATCTCTCCCTGCAGGGAGCTCACGTCCAGCTTCCTGGGACGTCCGCCCCACATGCCCACAATCCCTCTTGTTGCCCAAGTGCCTGCTGCATGAGCGCCTCTGGCCGCTGGCAGCCACCCTGGGTTGGGGAGCACACTGAGGGTGCCTGGCGGGGGTGTTGTCAGGGACTGTCAGGGGACTAGCCTGCCTGAGCCGCTCAAGGGGACACAGGAGTGGTTAGGGGTCAGGCAAGCAGGGGCTAAGGCTCGGCCAGAGATGAAGGAGAAGGTTCCTGGGAGTGTGGACACAGGGATGACACCAGAGAGGCTCCCAGTCAGGTTTGTCTCCTGGAAGGCCAGCCCTGACAGCTCAGGGCCAGGGACCAGAGGCCTGGGGAGAGGTGGGCTGGGGTGGACAGTCTGCGGGGAGTGGGGGGACAGATCCAGGACTCGCTGGGCAGAAGCGGGGCTCCCCTGAGACCAGAGCAGGGCAGGGAGAACCCTCTGCGGTTGGAGATGCACGCTGAGTTTGTTGGGTCTGAGGGGTCTGCCACACCCTGGGGCACATGGGCCTGGTTGTGGGGTGCTGGGAGCAGGGGCGCCAGCAAAGGGCGAGGATGGGCACCAGGAGGGTGAGAAGCGTGCACGGCCAGCCTCCAGCCCTTCAGGGTCGCAGACCAGGAGCAGCGCTCCAGGGACGGCAGGGGCTGGTGCCCCGGGCAGGGAGGGCCCCTGCCCGAGCATCCTCAGAGCGCAGAGCCCAAGGCAGCCCGTTGGGCATGGCATGGGCCTTCCCTGCGGCTCAAAGCTCTTGGCACTTTGGATAGACAGGTGTTGCCAGGTCTCCTGGGCAAATTCAGGAGAGCTTGAGATTCGTGGGAGGGTGACGCTGGAGCAAGGTGAGAATCCTTGAGTCACAGACAGTGGCTCCAGACACAGCGGGGCCCCGTGCCAAGGGTCAGGCCAGGGCGGAAGGGCCCCAGCGCCTCTCCCTGCAGCTCAGCATCTCCTGGCAGGTGGCGCGGGAAGCAGGCGGGATGAGCAGGGCGCCAGGAGGGCTGCTAACAGCGTGGGCTTGAGCCCCCAGAGCTGCCCTGGGGAGGGGCAGGCATGCCCTGGGCTCACTGGGCTAACCCTGAGGGCAGGGCCAGCCAGGGCCGAGGACATGAATCTATTTTCTCTTGACTATCACGAGCTGCCTTGTGAGGTGGTGGGCTCCTCGTCCCGGGGGGTGTGGAAGCGGAGACACCCCCACGGGGGCTGCAGCTTCTTAGCAGGGTCTCCAAGCACCAGGAACGGAGTGCTTGATGCCGGTCCTGCCCGCAGCATTGAAATGGGCACAGCTCCCTGAGTGTCTTGGGCGGGGGCGGGGGCGGGGGCTCCCCTGGAGCGTTGCAGGGACAGCGTCTCCAGATGCCTGGCCAGGGGAGGGCCCCATACTCACTGTTTGCAGACCGTGCAGTGGCTGAACGCAGATGCACGGCCAGCCGGGCAGGGCCCGGGGTCGGCAGGGCAGTTCCCGAGGCTGGTTGGGATTTGTGAAGTGGCAGGCGGGGCTGGACCATGCTGGAGGGGGCGGCAGGGCGAGGCTTCCCAGGCTGGCCAGGCAGGCCCAGGGAGGCACCCTCTGGAACCGGGCTCGTTCCAGCACCAGGCCCCAGGGGTCACAACTCCTCAGGCTGAAGGGCAGGTGGGTGGGAGGTGGGCCCCTCGGGGGTCCAAGGGCCTGGGGCTGGGCGCCGGGGCTGGACACATGCCCTGCAGGGGGAAGAGGCAGCGGATTTGGGCTCCCTGCTTTACGCGGGCACAGGTGCCTGAGGCGGGTGGTGTCCGGGTTGCCATGGAAACACAGCCTCGCGGCCTGGCCCTCAGAGAGAGGCTGCTGGGAGGTGGCAGCTGCAGTGGACAGCTCCCACTGAGGGGTCTGGCATGTCCATTGGCCTGCTCACCTCTCAGCCGAGCAGCGGGGATGGCCCACGTCCCACTTGGATGGCCCATGTCCCACCTGCGGCTACTGTGACGAGCATAAGGGTGGAAAAGGGGCACCCAGGACAGGACAGCATGGGGTGGGGGGGGTGCCAGGCCCAGAGGGGCAAAGTCCCGAGCCTGGACGCCCTTGGGCCTGAGCCGTGGAGCCGCAGTGGCGGGAGGGAAGCCAGGCCCCGCCCACCTGCGACGTTCCTAATCGCTGATGCCTGACTCACCCTCACTTCAAAGCCGGGGCCTCACTCAGCTATTTAGCCGCTGCACCCCGGCCGCCCGCCTGCCAGTTGCTGGTGGGAGCCAGCCCGCTTGCAGCAGGCGCCCTGCCCGTCCCCGTGGCTGCGCCCACAGCCATGGCCGTGCAGGTGCCCCTGTGGCACCACTACCTGCAGGCCCTGCGCTCGCGGGTGGCGTCCCGGGCACAGGAACACCAGCGCGCCGAGGACGTGGTGCTCACTCTGCTGGAGCGCGTGCACGCCCTGGACCCCCGCTTCCTCGTGGACTACTCCCGAGACCTGGAGGCCTTCCAGTTTGCCCTGCGCTCCTCGGAGGGCCCGCTGGACGTGGAGGTGCCCCTGTGGGTGGACGCCGAGGCCCTGGTGATTGAGGAGGTGGGGGCCGCCGAAGCAGGGGGCGGCCTGGGGTGCTGCCGCCTGGGCCTCCCCCAGGAAGCAGCCGGCCTGGAGCGCTGGAAGGCGGGCGATGTCTTCGAGGCCTCCCTGGAGGGCAGCGCCAGGAGCTGTGGCCACATCGTGCCCAGCAAGGTCCTGCGGGTCCTCAAGGACCTGATGGTGGCAGCCGTCGTGTACTGCAAGCACCACCGCCTCGTCGCGCCAGGTGCGGGCGATCGCGCTCCACGCGCGTGCGAGGACGTGTGACTGTTCAGGGCGTGTGTGTGTAACGTGGGACTGTGGGATCTGAGGCACATGTGCGCACATGTGTGGGTGTGTCTGTAAGTGAGGGATGGCAGGCCCACGAATGCATGTGTAAGCACACGTGTGTAAGAGTGGGATGACAGGGTTGTGAGTGCATGTGTGTGTGTAAGTGTGGGACAGCAAGATTGTGAGTGCGTGTGTGAACACGTGTGTGAATGCACGCATGTGTGAACACGTGTGCAAGTGTGGGATAGCAGAATGGTAAGTGCATGTGTGAACATGTGTGTGTGTAAGTGTGAAATGGTAGGATCGTGACTGCATGTGTGTGTGTGTAAGTGTGCACAAATGTGGGTGTGTATGTGCCTGCATGTGTGATCACGTGTGTTTGTAAGTGTGGGACTGTGGGATCATAAGTGCACGTGTGCGCACATGTGAGTGGGGGTGTGTGCCGGTGTGCACAGCCCTGTTTCTATGTATGCTGGTGTCCTGGTCCTGGGCAGGTTCTGTGGCGAGAAACTTTCCGCTGAGCGGGCTCTGGCCTCAGCATCTCCCTGGTTGCCCCGGTGATGTGATCTGATGGGTGGGGGCCACAGGCAGCACTCCTGACAAGCCCAGAAGTTGTGGGCCTCCTACCAGCAGGGCTGCCTGGACCTCAAGGGCGCTGGAAGGACAGCCCCACACGGCGTGGGCCCAGGATGGTGAAGTGCCTCCTCCAGGGGGCAGGGCCGCGGGGCAGGGCCTGGGACCGCGACAAGGTGCGCGGCTCCCCCGAGGGGCAGGCACGGGGTGCCTGTGGCTGTCGCCTGGAGTCCTCTTGGCCCCACATCAGCGAGTGGGAGGGCAGCCACCCGAGGGGTGCTGACCTGTCCCGGGCCGCCCAGCGTACGGAGCTCAGGTCTGACTGCACGTCCAGGCTCAGGTCCTGCGGGTTGCGGGGGAGCCGGGTGTCTGTCTGCAAGCCGACATGAGGACTCTGAGCCCACAGAGGGGAGGCTGCCCACCCGGCCCCCACAGCTGCAGGCTGATGGCAGATGCACCCCACTGGGTGGCCGCAGCCTGTCATGGGCGCTCCTGAGCTCAGCCCTGCCCGCGTCTTGCCCGGTCCCCTCTGAGCTTCACAGTGGCCGCCGGCAGCTGGGCAGGGCGCGTCCCTTCTCCTTCATTCCATGGGGCCCTGCCACCTGCAGGGCTCTCTCTGCCCAGTGGCCAGGCCCCTCCTCCCCACCCGTGCTTCCTGCTGCAGGAAATTCCAGGCGTTGCTTCTGACACTTGCCTTAAAAGGGAAGCGGCAGCCCAGGTGCGGGGGTTCAGGCCGCCCCAACCCTGGGAACCGGTGAGACCAGGCAGGCCGAGGCGGGGAGTGCCAGGGACGGTGGGTGCGGCTGGCTGCCTTCCAAGCCACCTTTCTGTGAACAAAGGCAGATAAGGAAGTGAAACCACCCAGGTATCTGCATGACAGGGGCCTCCAACCACACTGAATGGGAGGGGCTGGAGGTCCCTGAGCCCTTTCCCCGCTCAGCTGGTAGGGAGACGGGCCCTGCAGGGGATGGAGTGGCCCCAGTGGTAGGGCCAGGACCTGCTCTGGGCAGGGTCCCAGAAGGTGGCCCCAGAGCCACCCTGCGGAGATTGTGGGGGAGGGGTCTTCGTATGGGGGTAGGGGGCACGCTGGCTCTTCCCTGAACCCCGGGCCATGGGAGGCCCAAGGCAGGCAGTGCAGACCGGGCTCTCCAGCAGCGAGACCGCCCTCCAGAGCACGTGCTGGGAACTCCCTTTGGGACCTGATGACCCNGGACCTGCTCTGGGCAGGGTCCCAGAAGGTGGCCCCAGAGCCACCCTGCGGAGATTGTGGGGGAGGGGTCTTCGTATGGGGGTAGGGGGCACGCTGGCTCTTCCCTGAACCCCGGGCCATGGGAGGCCCAAGGCAGGCAGTGCAGACCGGGCTCTCCAGCAGCGAGACCGCCCTCCAGAGCACGTGCTGGGAACTCCCTTTGGGACCTGATGACCCGCCCTCTGGGCCCCAGCTGGCCAGCCCCTGGCCTCTGGCCTGGCACCCTCTCTGGGCAGCACTGGGAGGGCAGGGAAGACCCCTCCTCCCCCAGGCTGCACACAGAGCCCCTCCCGCTGGCCTGAGAGCACCTGCTCTCTCCAGGGTGTGTGTGTGGGGGAGGGGACATGGAGCCTCCCCTCCTGGTGGTCTGGGGCGCTTTCCAGGGCTAGGCTGGGCCCCTTGAGGTCTGGGGAGGAGGCAGGGAGTGGGAAGCAGGTTGGCTAGAATGTGCAGCAGGGGCCAGGCTCCAGTGCCAGGCCTGCGTGTCTGGTGGGGTCCAGGGCCTCCTCCTGGACAAGGCTGTGCCCAGCCAGCTCCTCACCACCCAGGCTGCAGGGCCACTGGGCGCTCACCTGGGCCTGGCCCTTCCTGGACGGGTGTCACAGGCGGAGCCTGGAGGGGGCTCTCAGGTCACCTAGGGGCACAGGGGTGGAAAGTGGGGAGCAGGCGGGTTTGATCAGGGGACATCCAGCTACAGCCAGGCCCCCTCGGGCTCTGGAGCTGGAATGCCACAGAGGCTGCCCCCACCCTCTGGAGGGCCCGCAGGGGCTACAGGCTGCGGGGAGGGAAGGACCTGACCTCCAGCAGCCCAGAGTGTCCCCAGCAGAGGGGCTGCTGTGACCCGCCGGCCCAGGGTTAGAGGCCCACGGGTCCAGGAAAAGGGTGCTGAGGCAACCAGGGACTGAGGGGGCACTGGGTGTCCCAGAGCGTGGGGCACAGCCTTAAAATCAGCCTCTTCGAGCCAAGGGTTAGGAACCTCCTCCAGACCCCAGGGACCTGGCAGCCTAAACAACAGAAGCGCATTTCCTCCGCGTTCTGAAGGCTGAGGTCCCAGGTCCCAGGTCACGGTGTCCACGGCCTGGTCTCCCTGGGTGCGCCCCTGGACTAGAGATCCGCCCCTCCCACCCCGGGTGCTCCTGTGGGCTTTCCCCTGAGCAGGCCCCCGACGTCTGTTCCGTGAGCAGGTCTCACTGGTTCAGGGCCCCCCTCACGGCCTCAGTGTACCTCGTTAGAGGCACCTCCTGAGGCGTGGAGGTTGGGGTTCGGAGGCCGGCCTGGGAGAGGGGCTGGCTTAGCAGGTGGCCCATTGCAGGCTCCCTGAGCGTGGACAGCCTGAGGGAGGAGCAGCTCGGCCTGTCCCTGCGGGTGTCCAGCGGCTGGAGGACGCTCCACTTCAACGTGGTGCCCGTGGTGCGGAGGAGGCTCAGGGTGCCCGCCCTGGAGGGGGCCCGGCTGGTGCCAGGGTTCCCTGAGGGCGCCCTGCGAGGGATCGTCCGCCAGGAGGCAGCCCTGGTGCCGGCCAGCGCCGAGCTCTGGAGGTAGGATGCACTCCGGGTGTGTGGGGCCCTGGGGAGCTGGCAGGAGGGGTGGCCCATCACCCCTCTGCTCCCCACTGAGGGCAGGCAGGCCTGCAGAGTCCCCTGCCCACCTCTGTCCCAGGCTCTTGAACAGCGCTGCCGTTTCTGGGATCCCACCAGACTGCTTGCCCCCTGCTGCCAGCTCCTCGCCTCCCAGCGCTGGGGGATGAGGAGGCGCCCTCTGTCCCCCTGGGGAGAGGGTGCTGTCAGGCACCCGAGGGGGGACTTGGAACTCTGGGGGGCTGTTCTGGGTGGCCTCCTCTGTCATCCCACCTGGCGCCTTCCCTTCTGGTGGGATAGTGGCGAGGGTCGGGTGACTGACCTGGGGCCACAGGGCAGCGGGGAGGCCCCTTGCTGGAGGG
>SJXO01006108.1:5495-61379 GCA_006408615.1 Connochaetes taurinus
GTTACTTATATCACCATCGTGTCCAATTATAATCCACCTCATAAACACGGTTCATGTTTTAGAAGATAAAAGACTGCATCTGAGCAGTCATTTCTCATGGCAGTTTTGGCTAATCCATTATCAAAACCATTATTGATATATATATATGTGTGTGTGTGTGTGTGTGTGTGTGTGTATGCACTTACCTTTCCCAGAAAGTCAGTCTACTCATAGTAATTAATTGAACAAAAGACATTAAAAGTCAGGAGAAGGCAAGAGGCAGATGTTCCAAACCCTTGGGACTAGCAGGAATTAAGAAATTCTTGGATCGGTGTTACAATAAATGAGACCTACATGATGTCACATGAAGGGATGCATTAAGCACCAGTTACATCTGCTGGATAACAAAGCTATTGATCACAAGAGAGTTGCTTAGGGGGAATTCAACTAGGAAAGATACTCTCTGATGAACAGAATTGTTTGTAGGAGTGACAGTTCTGGTGGGATTGAAATACAGTATAAATCTTATGTGTATGGTACTCAGCAACAGCAGAAATGTAGTCATTTATAGATGCTCATTATGCACCTTCAGCAGCCTTTACTAGATTTCTTACACATATTGAGTGCCACTAATTATGGGATTCTGGGGTTTACAAGCATACAGAGATAGCTATATTGATAATATAAAGCATACAGATTTGTAATAATCTTAAGTGTAACACTGGTGACTTCTATTGGTACACTGAAACAAAATTAAAATAAATGACATCATTGTTGATGTACATACATTCTATTTCTTTCCTCAACTTTAAGTCTGCTGAAAAAGAGAGACAATTTCCTGAAAGATATGCACTGCTACTCTTTCATATGTCTAGCAGACATCTGTCTATTAACATAGACATCTTTTCCTCTCTCTCTAGGACAGTAGAGAGGAGTAGATACAGGCCTTTCCAGGGAAAATAATCATTCTGAGAAAACTAGGAACTGGGCCAAAAGTAAAGAGACATGATATTCCATGACCACACACTGTATACTGGTAAAAGGAGCAGCTGACATTTTGTTCCAAGATAATGGGCTTTGATAATGGATTAGCCAAAACTGCCATGAGAATTGACTGCTCAGATGCAGTCCTTATCTTCTAAAACATGAACCCTGTTTATGAGGTGGATTATAACTGGACACGATGGTGACACAAGTAACAAGGCAGAAAACCTGGAGACCCAATCCTGAAGGGCACAGAGACAGAGAGGAAGGGATTAGAGGAAGAGGCTGTGGTGCCAAAGAGAGAGGGCTCCCCTGATGGCTCAGTGGATAAAGAATCCACGACAATTCAGGAGATACAAGAGATGAGGGTTCTATCTCTGGATCAGGAAGATCCTCTGGAGAAGGAAATGCAACCCCATCCAGTGTTCTTGCCTGGAAAGTCCCATGGAGAGTGGAGCCTGGTGGGCTACAGTCCAGAGGGTTACAAAGAGTCAGACACCACTGAGCTGCTAAGCACAGCACACAGAGAGAAAAGTATTAGTATTCTGTACATCGGATTTCTGCAATTCCTGACTTTTAAAAGACTTTCTCAAGAGAAAAAGACTCTAATATGTGAGAATCTGGCTTCCTTACTTCTCTGTGTATACTACAATTTGGTTTGACACAATTTTAACAGGGGGTTGTTTAGATTCAAGAAGGAAAAACTGAGCCACATAGTAATGTCACTCACATGTTTAAAGGGGCTGAACTTGGGAAAATAGCTTGACACTTTCTCCCTGGTCCCAGGCAGTAAATCACGCAAAGAGTAAAAGAACACAAGAAGACAAATGCTAACAAGACTTAAGAAAAATAACTTTCTTAGACTATTTTTGCTATAAAGATTATACTAGTCTCATAAATTAAAGCATGCCTATTTTTTCTTCTCTCAAATTACTTTTATGTCACTGAATATTCATAGAATTTACCTGTAAGTTTATCTGTAAAATAATCTGTTGTTGCTAAGATTTTTGGCTTGCATATTTTATTTAAGTGAAGAATTTAACCAATAATATCAGTTATTTTAATTATAGTATATAATGTATATTTTTAACTTCTTTAGAATTTAGGTACATGACTTGATTAGCTATAATTTCTACTTATTAAGCTCCCTGAAATTTTCAAATTCATTGGCAGAAGTTGTTCACAATATTTCTCTATTTTTGCTGATCTACACTCATGCTAAATTTTATATTTCCCATTATGTTTGTTGGTGCTCAATTGCTTTTCCTTGCTCAGTCTTCAAAGAGATCTATTTCTCTCATCTTTTAAAAATGCAGCTTTTGACTTTGTTCTCTTTTTTTCTTTTACAACTTAAGCTTATATGGCCTTAATTTCTGTTCTTAGTTTCATTATCTTTTTTCTACTTTGTGTTTTACTTTGAATTATTTTTCTTAAATTTTTAAATTTGAATGGTTACTCATTAATAATGAGTATCTGCTCTTGATTAATATGGGTATTCAGTGTCATACATTTGTCTCATATTTTCACTTTAGCTACATGCCACATTTTCATATGCAATCTTTCCTTACTACTTATATGCTTTTTATAAATGGTTACTATTTCCATTTCATACACAATTTGTTTGCATTCTTAACAGATATATTGATATATAATAAGTTGTAGATGCTTGAAATATACAGTGTGATGTTTTGAAATACGTGCATACACACAAGTCAATCACCACGATAAGACAATGAACATACACACCACACCCTAAGGCTTCCTTGTGACCCTTTATAATCCTTCTACCTACTGTCATCACCACCCCCATCACTGTGAGCTATGGACCATCTGCTTTCTATTACTATAGACTTGTTTGCATTTTCTAGGTATTTCTATAAATGGAATCATATCTATGTATTGTTGCCTGGGGTTCTTTGACTCAGCACAATAATTGTGAGAGTCAACCTTATTTTCACTGAGCAACCCTATGTCATACCCTATTCATGTCATACCCTATTCATCCCATCCAGGGTAGTTTTCAACTCAGAGATTTAACTTTTCATCTTCAGTATGTCTTATTTAGGCATGTAGTACATTTACCATGGGCTTCCCCAGTGATTCAAGTAGTGAAGAATTCTCCTGCAGTGCAGGAGTGAGAGGTCAATCCCTGGATCAGGAATATCCCTGGAGGAGGAAATGGAACCCACTCCAGTATTCTTGCCTGGGAAACCTCATGGACTGAAGAACCTGGACGGCTACAGTCCATAGGGTTGCAAAGAGTCAGACACGACTGAGCATGCACGCATGCATGTTTTCCATATCTCTCCTTAACATTCTCAGTATTCCTTTTTTGTTGGGACATGTCAACTACAGTTATAATAATTGTTTTAATGTCTTTATCTACCAATTCTATCATCTGTGTCTTACTGGGTTGGTTTCAATTGATTAATATTTCCATTTACTTATGTTTTCCCACTTCTTTGAATAAATGACATTTTATTGGATACTAGACATTGTGAATTATATCTTGTTGCATGTAGGCTATTTTTATATATCTTGATTTAAATATTATTGAACTTTATTCTGGATCTCAGCTAATTTATTACAGATATTTTTGGTACTTGCTTTTAAGCTTCATTAGGTAGACAAGAACATCGTTGAGTCTAGGGCTAACTTTGCACCCTAATTTTGTACTAAGACAAAGGGTTGAGGTCCTCTTCCTGCTATTCCGTGGATTAAGAGCTTTTTTCAAACTCTTAATTTTGAAATTTGGCAACAGTAACTATATCTAGGATTGTCTGGGCCTAAGATTTGTTCCTTCCAGACTTTCAGGTGGTTATTGCACTGCCCTCTGATAACTGACTCACACACACTATCAGTGTTCAGGTGAAGGCTTGAAGGAGATCTGCAGGTTTGGAGAGCTCTTTTCCTTTCTCTGTTTATTCCTTTCTTCTCTGATACTCAGCCCTGTCTCCTCAAGCAGGAGGACTGCCAAGCTCTTTCTGGGTTCCCCCTATGTTTTCTGTGGTCTGGAAACTCCTCAGGCAATAAACTGGGGCAATAATAGTGCTTACTTTGTTTCCTATCTTCCCATCCTTAAAGTATAACTGTTTTTCATTATCTGATGTTCAGTATGTTGAATATCACCTCTTTATTCTCCAGGCAGTTAGTTGAGTAAATAGATTTTCTGTTGTATCGTCTTGGATGGAAGAAGGAATTGCAAACCTTTTTTCTTAAAGAGATAAAAATTGACATGCCTCATGACATGATAGACATAGACAGCCATATGATAATAGAAGAGACATGATGAATAAGTTGCCTGGATACCTGGTCATGCAACAGGATCCTTCCTAGAGACCAGCTATGGCACCAGCAACAGATTCGGTTTCGTGGTTCTTCACATTACCCTCTCCTCCCTCTGATACTATGACATAATCAAAATCAGTGTATTCTCAGCTTTACATAAAAATTATACAAAATTATTTAAATATGCAGCACTTTTATTTATCCCTAACAGGCAATTTTGGTAGAGATACCTGCTTATTCAGACAGTTTCAGTATAAGTCTCCCTACGCTGGTAAACCCAACTCTATAGCTTACACCAAAGTACTGCCTTTAACTCTATTCACTTAAGGGAATCCTGGAGCCATCTACTGTGCTGGTGTCTCTGAGCAACCTTTTACTTTATCAGACTTCATTGGGATTAACTTAGGAGCCTGGGTGAGGCTGAATCCAGTAAGTGCATCACCATGACGAGGGCACCTAAATTGAGCTTGCAAAGTCAGCAACCTACATCCCAGGAGGATATGTTCACCTTCTGCTCAGTGCAAAAGAGTAAAGTTAGTTCAGTTCATTATAAGAGAAATAGAACTGCCCAATTTATTCTGCTACTATTTCAGCGGAAACACCCCTAAGCACTGAAAATGTAGAAATATGAAAAAGTATGCTGAATATTTTAGAAATTTTAAAAGACATTTTTTCTTTGCTGGATTTACATAAGAGAAAAGCACATATAGATCAGTCAGCACCAACACTTAAAAGCCATTGCTATGGAATGGACCCCAGTAACAATGACTGTACATCGACAAATGGAGTTTTTATTTTTATTATCAAATTATGCAACCTAAATTATGCATCCGTTCTCAGCTAGCACCACACTTCAAATGATAGATTTTTATAGCTGTCAAGAAAACATGCAAAGACAAGCCAAATTGGAAATAATCATTGCTTGCTGTTACTTTGTAAGCAGGACAAAAGAAGTAACAGATTGAGTAATTGATTGGAGTAATGGATTCTGTTATTTATTTAACCATTAAGGAAAGAAAAAAAACTTACATGTAAAAGAATAAATGTTAGACTCCTTGGGTTTCAATTGGAAAGATTAAAAATTCATCAACTTATGTGCCATTACTTTTCACCATTTATTATTTTTATAAACTACAGAGGAAATCTGAACCTGAATTTTCTCTATATTGTATGATTGGAGATGGGTCAAAATAATATGAAATATCTAAAAATAAGGGCTTCCCTGGTAGCTCAGATGGTGAAGAGTCTGCCTGCAATGCAGAAGACCCAGGTTTGATCCCTGGGTCAGGAAGATCCCCTGGAGAAAGAAATGGCAACCGATTCCAGTATTCTTGCCTGGAAAATCACATGGGCAGAGGAGACTGGTGGGCAACACCCTATGGGGTTGCACAGAGTCAGACACAACTGAGCGACTAATACACACAGTAACACACATCTAAAAACTAGATTTCCAGATCTGCCCAAATATTAAATTGAGTGCTCTAGTTGGAGTGAGTTTGGAAGTAGAGTCTGGGTTGCATTTATTTTGTAAATCAAAAGAATAAAGGCTTTGAAGATCCAGATCAAGAGAAAAAGAAGAGATGCAAGAAGTCATTAAAACTTATCTTCAATATGCTTATTATACAACCAGGGACACAGAGGCAGAGGCAGACAGAAGGAGGGGTGAAGAGAGGAAGAGAGACGAGGAGAAAGAGTGGACTAACAAGGAGAAAAAGAAAAACTAACTCAGGGAATGGTATATTTTGAGAAGCACAAGTAACAATATACCCCTTCTCTGATACTTATTTCAAGCTTGATAAAGCCACAGACATTGACAATAAGGCTAAAATATGGGGCATTTAGAAAAATGTTAAAGCACCTATAAACTTTAATTTTGTAGTATATCCTTTTGAAATTGTAGTCAAAAGTAATAAGCAACCTTTGTTTATTTAAATAGTCACCCAAAATATCTTCAGATGCATATATAATAAATGATGGGCAGCTCAGTAATAAGAATCTGCCTGCCAATGCGGGAAACACAGATTCAAGTCCTGCGTCCAGAAGATCCTTAGAGAAGGAAATGGCAAGCCACTCCAGTATTCTTGCCTAGAGAATCCCATGGAAAGAGGAACCTGGCAGGCTACAGTCTGTGGGGTCGCAAAACAGTCAGATGCGACTTAGCAACTAAACAACACCACAACATATAAGAGAGGTAGATAGAATGTCCAATAAGAATAATTTTATTTAAATTGTTAGTTTAAAAATATCACCTCCCACTTTGCAACATACCTCATACATCTTCTAGATAATGGCCAAACAATTCACACACTCATGGTGGTAGTGGTTTAGTTACTAAGTCATGTCTGACTCTTACAAACCCACTGACTGTAGCCTGCCAGGCTCCTCTGTCTATGGGATTCTCTAGGCAAGAATACTGGAGTGGGTTGCCATTTCCTTTTCCAAGCGATCTTCCCAACCCAGGAATCGAACCCTCCTCTCCTGTGTTGCAGGCAGATTCTTTACCGATTGAGCCACTTGGGAAGCCCGGACTGTCTTACACATCTAAGAAAAGGAACTCGCCTATGATACATTAAGAGAAGTCATCTCATTGCAAATGAGGAAAGTTTATTTGTTACCCGTGGTGGATTCATGTTGATGTGTGGCAAAACCAATACAATATTGTAAAGTTAAAAAAAAAAAAAGAAAATGTTTATCCTTGGTGACATTACAGTACCCCCTAAGTGGAACTTCTCATCCAACCAGCGAACACAACCAGTGAGCAACTATCCAATTGAAAGGGAAGACAAAAAAAGTTTTTCTGGATCATGGCCATCAGAAAGAAGTGGCAAAAGGGCAGTCTGGAATAAAAGTAAAATAAAAGTAAGTAAATAATAAAAGTAAGTCTCTCTTCCTCCCCTCAAAATGATAGAATTCATCCCAAGCACATGTATTGTACACATTCACACAAACCCCAGCAGTACCAGTGGATCTCAACAAAATACCTGTTTCTCTTTGAAAAAAATATCATCATCCCAAGTCAGGCTGGCATACCCTTGAGCGGCATACATTTAACTTTAGCCTTGAAAATGTGATCTTGGGGAAAGACTGAAGTAAACAACTGTATAGGAAGAACATGCTCATAACAATGTTTCCCATTCCATATCATGAATTATTTATAAACAATGCATATTTTCTGATGAACGTAAATTTTTGCCAAGAACAGAAATCTAGTTCTGTCGAGAGCTGATACCTGTCCCTACCTCACCCCTGCCTGACGCAAATACTGGTCATTTTAGAGAAATGCAGAGGAATAAGTAATTCACATAAGCAGTTAAGACTCAGGATTTATTTGAAGCACTACATTTTATTCTTGGGTTTTTATGTTACTGTCTTTTTTTTTTTTTTTTTAAATGCATATTTTCTGATGAACGTAAATTTTTGCCAAGAACAGAAATCTAGTTCTGTCGAGAGCTGATACCTGTCCCTACCTCACCCCTGCCTGACGCAAATACTGGTCATTTTAGAGAAATGCAGAGGAATAAGTAATTCACATAAGCAGTTAAGACTCAGGATTTATTTGAAGCACTACATTTTATTCTTGGGTTTTTATGTTACTGTTTTTTTTTTTTTTTTTTCTTGCTACACCTTGAAATTTTCCATTTTAGGAGACACTCAAAACAGCAACTCAGCAGATGATCTAAAAATGAGATTTGACTCACCTGATATAAAATGCAGTTAATACAGATTCATGTTGAGAAGTACCCATACAATAAGGCTTCCTTTTGCTCTCATTGGCTCCTTCACTCTCTTCCTTTGGTATCAGGGAAGTCAATTCTGCTATCATGTTTTATTATTCCAAATTTTTCAGCCTGCCACATTTTATAGTGTTAATTATAATTCAGCTAGAGATTTATATAGTACACATGTCTCTTTCTGAAAGGCATTTCCTATCCTCATTCAAATAAGCACATTGGTATAATCGACATGGTTACCAGCAAATTAATTCTTCATTCTGTTATGGTTACATTTACCCTTCACGCCTTGTTAAAATACTTCCCAACTAGATAAGGGGAATAAAAATAGTTTGATCTGAATACATTTTCCTTATTTTAAATCCTTTTGATTGAAATTAAAAAAAAAGAAAATAATTGTCAGCATTTAAATCTGGGAAGTTTTAAATACAGAAGCAGTTTCCACAATAAGAAATAAAGCAAGTTTCTAGACCTTAGTTTACAATGTTCTCATCTCCTGGATATAAATAATTATAGCTACAATAAATTTTAGAGCAGGTGTTGTATGAACACTGGCAGCATGAAAAGAGACCATTTCTCTTGTTCCTCTGTTGTCCCCAAATTATTCACAAGGTGACTTGGTCCAGCATAAAGGACACTGGAATTGTCACAGGAAATTCCAGCCACTGATCTCAGATGAGCCACCTTCCATTAGGGCATTGCTCAGATAGCTATCCTAAGTCTTAAATTCCATGGATGCAATGAAGGTGATGATATTTATTTTTGCCATCTCATGATGGCTTTGAGGAAGAGCGAATGATTTAATGCACTATAAATACTAAAAAGACAGCTGAGCAGTGAAGAATTGATGCTTTTGAACTGTGGTGTTGGAGAAGACTCTTGAGAGTCCCTTGGACTGCAAGGAGACCCAACCAGTCCATCCTAAAGGAGATCAGTCCTGAATATTCATTGGAAGGGCTGATGCTGAAGCTAAAACTCCAATACTTCAGCCACCTGATGCAAAAAACGGACTCATTCAAAAAGACCCTGATGCTGGGAAAGATTGAAGGCAGGAGAAGAAGGGGATGACAGAGGATGAGATGATTGGATGGCATCACAGCTCCGGGAGTTGGTGATGGACAGGGAAGCCTGTGCTGCAGTCCATGGGGTCGCAAAGAGTCAGACACGAATGAGTGACTGAAGTGAAATACTTCCTGCAAATAAAAAGTGTCTATGTATGTGTCTATGTATGCGTGTGTGTGTGTTTCTTGATGCTTTCAAGAAGCCATTTGCAATTATTGAGACAGTCAATAGGAAGGAAAAAAAACACAAGCATTAGCACAATTATCTATTTAATATTTGATTCTAAGAACCTGACCCTCTTTATCTTGCAACAAGAATTAAGAAAAAGAAAGATAAAACAGAAGATAGAAGGAAGAAAGGGAGGGAAGGAGAGAGAGAAAAGCTTGTGCATGAGGAAGGTGCTGGTTGACAGCGCACTGCAGGAGACAAAACACATACAGGGGCTTCGGGGGAGACCTTTCTTCAGGGAAGGAGCAGCGTCTAAGCAGGAATTCATGGGGCAGGAGCAGGCACATGAGGTACTGGAACCAGCAGTCTGGCTGCTGGAGAGTGAGCTTTCCTCCAGCAGGGCAGGGAAGGCCCCTTTAAGAAGTACTCTGGGAATACAGTTTGGGTACACGAGTTGTTTTAGGTAGTGACTCTGGCCAAGCACTTGTACTCAGCATGTAACCACGTCACAGGGGAGTTTATTATCATTATTGGATCCACCTCCCTTCCTGGAGCTTCCCTGATAGCTCAGTTGTTAAAGAATCTGCCTTCGATGCAGGAGACCCTGGTTCGATTCCTGGGTTGGGAAGATCCCTTGGAGAAGGGAATGGCTACCCACTCCAGTATTCTGGCCTAGAGAATTCCATACAGTCCATGGGGTTACAAAGAGTCAGACACAACTGAGCAACTTTCACTCACTCACTCCCTTCCTGAGCACTGATATCTGTTCTTCCAGCCTCCAGATCTAAAAGATGGTTTAACACAGCAGTTAGGAGCTTGGTTACTGGAGTCATATTGCTTGAGTTCAAATCCAAGCTTCAGCACTTATTAATTTTACAGCCTTATGTGAGGTTCTTAATATTTGTGTGTGTGTGTGTTAGTTGCTCAGTTATATTCACCTCTTTGCGACCCCATGGACTGTAGCCCACCAGGCTCCTCTGTATTATCCAGGCAAGAATACTGGAGTAGGTTGTCATTCCCTTCTCTAGGGGATCTTCCCAACCCAGGGACTGAACCCAGGTCTCTGGCATTGCAGACAGATACTTTACCATCTGAGCCACCAGAGAAGCCTTATTTGTAAAATGGGAATATGTAACATAAGGTCATTAAGGGAATTAACTTAATGAACAACTCAGGTCAACTAGGCAGAGGACACAGTCACTAGAAGCTAAAGAGTATGGTTTGTTTTGATTAGAAAGATTCACAGCAGAGTGTGTGAGACTCACCCCTTTCAAAGTCATCAACTCCCTCTACGAGTCAGCTGAGCAGATGTGGGATCACTGTTATTTCTCCTCCAAGTCCCTCTGCTTACTCATTTGTCGTTGTTTAGTCACTAAGTCATGTCTGACTCTTTTGCAACCCCATGGACTCTAGACTGCCAGGCTCCTCTGTCCATGGGATTTCCCAGGCAAGCATGCAGAAGCGGGTTGTCGTTTCCTTCTCCAGGGGTTCTTCCCCATCCAGGAATCGAATCTTCGTCTCCTGCATTGGCAGGCAGATTCTTTACCCCTGAGCCGCCTAGGAAGCCCACAGAAACCATTAACTTTTCTTATAATACTAATGAGACAGTGGATTCCAGATTGTTTTGATTTCTCAAGACTTGTTTTTAGGAAAACAGCCTATTTATTATTTACAGATAAACAACATATTCACAATGAAATATTTTTAAATTAATACAACATAGAGTATTTATACTTTTATTGCAGATGCTAGAAAATTAGAACAATTTTACATTTGCAATACCAAGCCAAAAAAAAAATCACAACCAAAAAAATAAAAACTTCACAGATCAAAATGTGTCCTTCATCCTCATTTGTATGGATGAAGTGGTAATAGAAATGCTTGTCTCATAAGGGATCTTACCAGGATTAACTAAAACCATAGGCAGAACAAGTCTGGCATAGAGTGAATATTCACTCACTGGAAAATGTCACTGTAACTATCCCAGAGAAGGACAGCAGCCCATTTCAAGGTCAAGATCCAGGGATGCTCAGTTCTTTTCTTTTGTAATGTGTGACCTGAAGCAAGATTCTTAGTGTTCCTTTGTGCATCTAAGTTTTTGTTTTTGATGTTCCCATCTGCAGTCCAAGAGTAAATACCTCCCTTTGCTGTGTGGGATGAAACTGCTCCATCAGAACTGAAACAAAGTAAACATTTGAAACATGTTAGCTATTATTATCACTGTTGCTGTGATGTTGAGGATGAGAGTGATATAAGGGAAGGCAGTGGCATGCAACTGTGTCCAGCTCTCATAAGAAAAACAGCTTGGTCACCCCTTAGGGGACAGTCCTAGTGACATTCCAGGACAGTTATTAGCTCACAAGCCAGTGGAGGAGGATTGGAACTCACACCTGGACTGTGAAGCCAGCATGGAACACAGAAGAAGGACTTCTGTTGCATAGCAAAATAAATTGCAAATAATTGTGATTAAAACCTGTGATCTCTCCAGAGGGTTTTTAAGTTACTAAAAATCAAGAGTTATCTCTTCCTATCTTCATAGTGATAAAGTGTATATAAAATGCCTAGTAAACGGTTGTTAAATGTTTGAGTATTGAAAAGTACCATATTTGTATCTCAGCACCTACTAAGCAGTGATGCCATTTTTTATCTTTTCCAATATTTATTTGTTGAGTGTAATCTCTGTGCCTGGTTCTGATAGGCTCTGGAGAAATAGTTATGAATAAATTAGGTACAGTCTTTCCTACTAGGAATTGTAAAATTTGGTTCAAGCAAAGAGAAAGTACACAGAAAACCACCATCTTCATCATACAACCTGTCTGTCTTTCTCTCATTTCACAAATAATTCTCTCAGGTCAAAAATGTAGAATTAGGGTGTCTATAAAAAGAAACACGGCCCAACTCCTGCTAGAGTGGATGTTAGATGCTCTGATACTTTTATGAACTCTCTCTAATGAAAACAATATCCTATAGAAGGACATATATGGACTATACCCACTGGACTTAAATTTCTAGGTACCCATTTATAGTAGACACATAGACATCTAACAGTCCTATACCAATGGGTCTCTGAATTCTGAATTCAGTGAGAATTGTGAAAACCAGGGCAATTACTGAAACACTGAACATTTTGAAGACCATTTTAAGAGCTGGTAGAACAAAGAAAGGAAAAGAAGCAAGGCCATGGAGAGTGAATTAATAAAGTCTGAAGAGGAAGCAGGTGGATTTCTCCCATACAAGACCTAGAAGTTGAGAGAGAACTTGAAAGCCTTTCCCAGGAAATAATAGTAATTGATAGTGGCTTTGTAGCAGCTCAGATATTGTGCTTACTTTTTAAAAATAAGAGAAAGAGAGATAATAGATGTCTCAATTAGAGAAAGGATAATATCAGAAATGGAGAAGGAAATGGCAACCCACTCCAGTATCCTTGCCTGGAGAATTCCATGGACAGAGGAGCCTGGCAGGCTATAATAGTCCATGGGGGTGGCAAGAGTCAGACACAACTTAGCAAATAAACCACCAATATCAGAAAAGTACATGTAAATGAAAAGCTCTAATAAGTTTCTTTGATTCTGATAATATATAAATAGGTAAATTTAAAGAAAATAGAGTTGGGAAGCCCCTGCACTGGAGAATTATCACTTTATAGATATGAAAACTAAGATTCAGGAATTTGAAATGACCCCAAGGCCCATTGGCGAGTGAGAACAAAACTAGGATTAGGATCTCAGAGCCCAGGGAGCCATGGTCCTTCCTGAAATGCCCAGCCTCTATCCTCTATCCGTCAGAGCTATGCACAAAGGGATAAAGGAAACTCCAATCTGGCTATGTTGAAAATGGGTCACGGTGGATCTTAGAGGTGGAGATGATGCCACAAGAAACATCTGCAAAGAGTGGACTTGGAACTATGTAGATGTAGGCTGCTTATTGTTGAACAGGCTTGATGGACACCACAGAAATATTTGTGCATCCATGTCCATTCACTCAATGGCTTTTTACCCATGCCAACTCCATTTGTGGGGAAATACAAGCCAGCATCCTCATCCCCTAAGATTTAAGGGGTTCTCTTCTTCCCTGGCACAGAGAAGGCAATGGCACCCCACTCCAGTATTCTTGCCTGGAAAATCCCATGGACAGAGGAGCCTGGAAGGCTGCAGTCCATCGGTGCTGAGGGTTGGACACAACTAAGCGACTTCACTTTCACTTTTCACTTTCATGCATTGGAGAAGGAAATAGCAACCCACTCCAGTATTCTTGCCTAGAGAATCTCACAGACAGAGGAGCCTGTTGGGCTGCCATCTATGGGGTCTCACAGGGTAGGACACGACTGAAGTGACTTAGCAGCTTAGCAGCTGCTTCCCTGGCTATAGCTCTAGGTTGAAGAACAGAAAAGGGGCAAGTGGCCCCAGCTTGGTTAATCAGTCCTTCCTCTTCTCAGCCATGGTGATTGTTTTGAGGGATGAGTGTATAACCCAAGTATGGCTGATTCGAGGTCTCGGGAATTATTCCTTTGTATCCAGAAGGAAATGGCAACCTACTCCAGTATTCTTGCCTAGAGAATCCCATGAACAGAGGAGCCTGGCAGGCTATAGTCCATGGGATCACAAGAGTGGGACACGACTTAGCAACTAAAGAGAGAGAGAGATCCAGGCATGAGATGCTTCATTGCTTTCTAGCCATGGCCCTTAAGCCTTGAGCCTAATAGCTGGAAGTGGTATAGTCTCTACCAGCAGAAGAAGGTAAAGCCAAAGAGCAGACTGACCCAAAGATGAGATGTGGCTAAATTACCACAGGTGCCAGTGAGTCCCGTGATCTAATTGTCTCTGGATGTGCTTTTGCCCTCAACCATTCTAGAGGTAACAAACTTCTCTTTGTATTAGACACATTTTGAGATTCGTGTTTTTATCAGCTTCAGACAATACACCCTGTTCAATATTATTACTAAATAATTAAACAGCTTCACTGGCTGCAATAATTATTATACATGTACACAGTGCTCAAGTTTCTTAAACTATTTACCTTGTAGTTATACCATGAAGAGTTATGCTTTACTGAACACCATGAAAGTTATTCTCATTATCTACTTTATTCCTCACCAAAAAATTTTCAAACAGGGCATGCTTTTCCTTCTAATATTCAGATAAAACTGAATATTACAGACTATAAGGGACTTATTTCTTTCACCCATGGTTCTTACAAAGATCTATATCCTAACACAAAGGTTTCCTTTAAGTCCATCTAGCTGTATGGAAAGTTACAGAGTAAGAAGTTTAGTCTCTATGCTAAAAGTTAAGGACAGGTATTAAAACAATTTTTGATACTATATGGACGTGATATGATTTGATCATGTTGGCATTTAAATTAAATACTATTTTTAATTAGTGTCATAACTCTCTCATTATGTGTTCATGCCTCCAAGTTTTTAAGTGCCTCATAGAATATGTAGTCCAGGCAATTTGGTTTAGAAATGAGAGACTGGGGACCCAGAAACACTGAGTTCTTCCAAGGTTAAACGGGAAACTGTCACTGTGGGGGATATGAGTCCTGAATTCGATCCATGAACATGTAATATCTATTTCTGTTGGCAAGTGAGGGCTCTTTCCTGCACCACTTGATTAATACTTCTTGGCCTAATCATCTTTGGTCAATTTATTTTAAATAATAGAATGTATTTGTATATATCTCTTTTGTCTTCAATGAAAATTTTTACATTACAAAAGTTATATCCCTATCATTAATTTTCATTAACACATGTTTGATTAAGCTACGACCTTAGAGAAGTTTGTCTCTGTTGGAACCTTTCATCAGGGGGTTTAATATTCTTTCAACAAAGCAAAGAGCTAACAGAACAATCCTGGCTATTAAAAAAAAAATCTTCAAAACATGCACTGTTTCAGCTTAATGGTTGCAAATAGTAGTTTGTTATGGAATTTTAATGGTTCGATTATAACAGCCATTTCTAAAATGAATCACAGTTATTACCATGTAAGGTAGGGCATAAATTGTAGATTGTAATTGCTCACAGACTTTTCTAAAACAACGCTATGTCTACATCAAATCTGGAGCATGCTGTTGACATAATAAACTGAAGGAAGGTTTATCACAAACCTAAAATAAAAGATGGGATAGAAGAGAAAGACTGCTATAATGATAAAGATCTTGCATTTGCTCAAAATGAAATTTAAACTGAAATTAAAATGAAGGAGCAAAAAAGTAATTTTCACCTCTAGACTCATAATCTTCACTGTATCTTTTCTTGGGTCTGTGAAGATTTTGATGTAGAAAGGATGTTTAAGATTGTTTAGGCTAATGGGTTTTAAATATGTTTTTAGCTATGGAGCTCTCAGTCACAAAGTATCTATAGCCTCAATATAAAAATATAGTAAACAGATTTTTATCTGGCTGATTCAAGAGTGAAGTTTTTGGAACTTTTGTCCCTCAATTCAGTTTCCCTTTACCCATCTCTTCCTCTCAATTGACCATGCCCAAGTCCCCAGCAACATGCAAAGGAAAATCCCCTGCTCCATTCTGCTCATTCAGTTACACAATTAAATGCATTGAAGCCAAAAAATGAATACAAATTCCCCAACATCTCAAACCTAATTAGTGGGAAATCAGGGACAGGGAGACAGCTTCCCTGCACTGCTGTACAGAGAATATTCTCTTATGTTGCCTATTATTCAAGGCTTTTCGGATTTTTCCTCCTGTCTCAATATTCTCCTTACACTTGAAGCTTCTTGCCTCTTAATGAATGGTTGGAAGCCTAAGGAAACAAACTGTAGATATACTTGGAATTCGCCAGAAAATATAGTTATAATTAGAAAATAATTTGAAAAAAAGGATAAAGGAACGTCAATCTTTGTTTTTTACCAAAACCCATGAAAGTCAAGGGAATTTAACATCTAAAATTGAAATGGCAAAATGGTTTTTGTAAGCCAACATGTTATAAAGTGAGTAACCTTCACTCAGTTCAAATTTGGGGCTTACATGTCTATTCCAAAAAGAGTGCCTGCTTTTTTCTTTAAGTCAGGTTTATTCAATTCACTGCCTTCCCTGTGAGTCAGTGAGACTTCTGCTGAAACACTGCCTTACGCCAATCGTTCTGTGCCTCATTTTCCCCCACGGCCTCTGTTCACTCTCCCAGCCTTCCTGTGCCTGGTATTCACGTGTGTCTTTTGAGAGTGGCGTCAGGGCTTCCTTTCACTTTATTCTCCTTTGTGTGACATCAAGGTTCTCTCTCTGTCTTCTGTTACTATTATGAAAAACACATCAACTAGTGAAAATGATACTAAAAATACATTTGAAAAAGAACTTCTCTTGTATCTTCTGTTTTCTTGCCTATTTGTTTTTGCTTTCTTTTCGTTTTTGTTGAAATACAGTTGAGTTCCTGTTTTTTAGCTTCTTTTCCTATGTAGGTCATTACAGAGTTTTGAGGAGACTTCCCTGTCCTATATGGACTCCCCAGGTGCCGTAGTGGTGAAGAGTCCACGTGGCAATGCAGCAGATGCAGGAAACACAGGTGCCACCCCTGGGTTGGAAAGATCCCCTGGAGGAGGCAATGGCATCCCACTCCAGTACTCGCGCCTGGGAAATCCCATGGACAGAGGAGCCTGGTGGGCTACAGTCCATGGGGTCGCAAAGAATCAGACACAAATGAGCACCCACAGGTTCCACATCATATTATACATTAGGTCCTTGCTTGCTATCTATTTTACATGTAGATTTTATATCTCAGTCCCAATCTCCTAATTTATCCCTCCCTCCCTTTCCTCCCTGGAAACCATAAGACTATTTTCTATATCTGTGATTCTATTCCTGTTTTGTAAATCAGTTCATCTGCACCATTCTCTTTAGATTCCACGCATAAGCTATATCATGCGATATTTGTCCTTCTCTCTCTGACTTACTTCACTCTGCATGACCATCTCTAAATCCATCCATCTTGCTGCAACTGCCTTTCAGAAGGAGGACGATGATGCAAAGACTTCCCAGTCCACAGGTCTTTACAAACGCTGCTGTCTTTAAAAGAAGATAGTGAGAATGGCTGCAACTTGGAGATCTCTGTTGCCTCCAGAGGGTGTCCTGACTTCTGATCACTGTTCCTTCAAACAATGGCCTTGAGAAGCTGGTCCTCCGCCCCAGCCAGGTTCTTTCTCTGTGCTCCAGGTAGTTATCCATACAATATTCCCTGTGATGTGTTCACTTATTCTTGATCAGAGACCTTTGGATTCCAGGGTGATGGGGTCCCAAATAAAGACATTTTCTCTCTTTTATTATCTGTTTCTGTATTTGGCCTCAGCTTTAGAGGTCAAAAATTCCAGTTACTCTCTAGCATATTTCAATGCATATCTGGTAAGGAAAATCCTGAGTCAGCCTTCCCTACCCACTTCTTTCCTTCTGCACTCAGCCTCTCAGTATTTCATTCTCACTTGTGTCTTTCTCAAAGAGGTCCTCTCTGACCGCTCAAATTAAAAGATAATTTTTTTCTGCTGTTTTTCTAATTTAGCATCCTACCTTTTCTCTATGCTTGCAACATTTCTTGACATTTTTAATTATTTTGCAAATTTTCTTGCTAGCTTATTCATTGCCTTTATCCTTTAAAAATTGCAGGCCTCATGGGGCCTGGGACCACATGTGTCTACTTACTTGTTATTTCACCCCCAGTGTGTAGAGTATTATCAGGGCTTCCCAGGTGGTACTAGTGGTAAAGAACCTGCCTGCCAATGCAGGAGCTGTAAGAGACACAGGTTCGATCCCTGGTCAAGAAGATCCCACGGAGGAGGGCGTGGCAACCCACTCCAGTATTCCTGCCTGGAGAATCCCATGGACAGAGGAGTCTGGTGGGTGACAATCCACAGCGTCACACAGAGTAGGACACAACTTAGTATGCAAGCATGTAGAGTGTTATACTCACCAGACAATATATAAGGATATCCTGACTGAGTAAGTGAATGCAACCTGAACCACTTCTTACTCCCTTTTCTGAAACCTCGTGCATTTCAGCAACTAGTTTGGTTTTTTGTTTGTTTGGTTGGTTGGTTTTGGCCACATTGAGCATCACAGGGGATCTTAGTTCCCCAACCAAGAATGGAGCCCACGTTCCCTACAGTGGAAGGTCGAAGTTTTAACCACTGGTCTGCCAGGAAAGTCCCTCAATGTAACTACTACCTACATCTTGCTTTTCTTGCCTGGGCTGTTATCACCACCTAGCATTCTTTTAAGTGGTTACCAAGCCCTGGGGTGAATGCCCAGTGTCCCTGTAGCTCTTCTCTTAGCCTGAGCATAAAGCTCTTATTCTGAAAGCTGACATCCTGTTTAAAATGCAGTTACCATCTACCTAGGATCCTCTGTCCCTAGCATGGTCAAGCTCTATTGGTTCTTTATGGCTTCCTCTGTTACCATGGAGATAGATGGATTTTTTTTTTTTTTTTATGCTATTACTGTCGAGGGCCAAGGAATATACAAACAGAAGAGGTGGGAATTAACTTGGACACTCTTTGTGCAATTAGCATCTAATGAATCCTTCCTCACAATAGATTGGCTTCAACCCCATTAGTCCAGAGTCATAGCTGCTCAGACTTCATGTAATAAGATGTCGACTGATAACTCACAGCAGGGACTGTGAAAAGGGCTGCTGGGGAGAAAATGTTTACTGAATAAACAGTCTGGTCACCAGGGAGAGAATGACTCATTTGCGTCTCCTGTTTTAATGTGTGAAAATGTTTTTCCTCTTGAAAAGGACTGCATTAAGGAGCTTGGAGGCATTTTGCCAGGCTCATTTGTACAGTGGATTAGGATCTGAATAAGATTATAGAATTTCATGTCGAGCATGAAGGGGAGCAGGGGTGTTTTGCGCAGTTTCTCTTCATTTCTGCAACCTTGTTACAAGACTTACTTTAAAAAAAAAAAAAACTTCAGTAGAGTAAAGTCTATAAAGGCCTTCCCTTTGACAAAAGAGGCTCAGAGAGGACAAGGGGAGACCAAGGTCATGAAGCTAACACATGGCTGAATGAACCTAAGTCTTGGGTGTCCTCATTCCTGATATCCATTCCTATGGGATACTGCACCTACCCCCATACCTCACAGGCTCTTAGATGAAGAGAATTATAGACTATACACCTTCTTCACTGAAGATGAAAGGAAAATGTAAGACCTTACAACAGAAAGTAGAAACGACAAAGCCCATGGCCAGGAAATATTAAATCAGATCACTCGCTATACTCATTAAAAGAAAAATAGATCTTCCTATTCTCCATGGTTTTTCTTTCCCCAAAATGTCATCCAAGTTTAAGACCATGACTTAAGAGATGGTGCTTATTCCATTAAATCGTGCTGCTCTGAACAGAGACTTAATGGGATGTGGTGGAAATCTTTTAAATCCCATCACAGTCTCTTGGGCTTCCCTGGTGGCTCAATCAGTAAAGAATCTACCTGCAATGTGAGAGACCTGGGTTCCATCCCAGGGTTGGGAAGACCCCCTGGAGGAGGGCGTGGCAGCCCTCTCCAGTATTCTTGCTTCCCTGTTAGCTCAGTTGGTCAAGAATCCACCTGCAATTCAGAAGACCCCAGTTCGATTCCTGGGTCAGGAAGATCTGCTGGAGAAGGGATAGGCTACCCACTCCAGTATTCTTGGGCTTCCCTTGTGGCTCAGCTAGTAAAGACTCTGCCTGAAATGAGGGAGATCTGGATCCAATCCCTGGGTTGCACAGATCCCCCGGAGAAGGGAAAGGCTACCCACACCAGTATTCTGGCCTGGAGAATTCCATGGACTATATCCAAGGGGTCGCAGAGAGTCGCACAGGACTGAGTAACTTTCACTTTCACAATCTCTTGACCCTTTTCTGATCAGTCATTATGGTATCGACCAGATTTACATAAGTGAAGTTCAACAATCCTGGTGTCTGATATACCAGGTATATCTTGCTCTGTATCACCATCTGTATCTTCATCTTTACCCATCCCAACACTCTGGTTCACTCAAATAAAAAATAGGAAAAATGACTGTCATCTGTGTCTTCCTTCCAGATACTTCAGTGTGGAGTGATGCGATTTTCATAAAATCTGCTTCAGTTTGGAAAGATTTGAGGGTTTGAAAAGTCACAGGTTGGACATAGAATGTAAAATAGAGATTAGACCTTAAATGATTAGGGGAGAAGATTCCAGGCAAAATGATGAGCAAAAACCACTCAGTAAGAGCAGGAGTGGAAACAGTGCATAACTGAGTCCCAGTGACTAAGCAGGAGCTGTGGAAAGAAAGAGCTTCCCCAGGGACTCAGCGGTGAAGATTCCACCTGCAAATGCAGGAGACATAGGAGATGAGGGCTTGATCTCTGGGTCAGGAAGATCCCCTGGAGGAGAGAATGGCAATCCACTCCAGTATTCTTTCTTGGAGAAGCCCACAGACAGAGGAGCCTAGTGGCTTATAGTCCTTGGGATTGCAAAGAGTCGAGCATGATTGAAGCGAATTAGCACGCACTCGTGTGGAAAGTCTGGAAAGATGAATTGGGCTAGGTAAAGAAGAGTCTAATGGGCCATTGTGAATATTCTGCACCTGCTCTTATATTGATGTGGGTCTCTAGGAGGCTGTCAGTTGGGAGGAGAGTGTGATGCAGTTGAATTCACACTTTATAAGTCTCCATAAACAGATATGGTGATTTTTATCACAAACACTTTTTTTTTTTTTTTGGCTGGGCTGAATCTTCTTTGCGGCATGTGGGCTCTTTGTTGCAGCCTGCAGGCTTCTCTGGTTGGGTTATGTGGGTTTATTTGCCCCTTGGCATGTGGGAATCTTAGTTCCCTGACCAAGGATCCAACTCAGGTTCCCCTGCATTGGAAGGCAAATTCTTTGCCATTGGACCACCAGGCAAGTCCTTAAACATTCTTCTTACCACTGATTTTTCTATTCAACTATTCATTTATATGTAAGACAACATGCTATAACATCAAATACCTCTAAGATATTTTCAGTGCAGCCAAAAATGAAAGTTACACAAACGCCAGGCATCAGCCAGTTCCTTGGAAAGACATCATGGTTCCTGCTGAGCATAGTTGAAGACACTAGCTTTAGGGTTTACTAGACCAAAAGGGTGAGTTCTGGCAAGAGCAATCCCTTTCATTTTTCTGAACTTCAGTTTCCTCCTGTTGAGTAAAGGTCATAACATGCATGCCAGAAACCCATGGAAAGGTTATGATGAGATACGTTATAAAGTTAGATGCTCAGCACGTGTCAAATCCCTCTCTGCTTTCACTTTTCTTGTCTTCTCTGTGTCTGAATGATGTTAAACAAAAGACATGTAGCTTCAGAACTGCTAATTGCATAGGAAAAGTTATCTTTATATTTAATACCACCCTAAACGTCAGATATTAGTACACAAATGTCTAGTACATAAATTCCTAGCAGACTTATCCGTGTAGATGTTTCTTGTACTGAAATTAAGTATAGCCCAAACTGCCAAAGCATACTCCATTCAGATGTCCCCAGTCTCTGTCTGTAACTGTACTATTTACACAAACACTCAAGGAAAACATTGAAACTTCCTTCCTCAGTTTCATTCTCCCTCTAACATGTCATTCTTACTGTGTGACTTTGTAGTATATTATCTCTCTTGCCTCTAAGACAGTGACTCCCAGGTACCTTCCACTTTCAGCCTATGGTCTGGCATAGACTGGTGCATTTGGGTGTCTGTTAAATAAACGAGCCTATGGTTTTTCACAGTTTAGTAGAAAAGTACCTGTATATTAACCACAAAGGAAATAAACTAGTGTTTGTCACTAGCCTCCAAGGAGAGAAAGACAGAGAGAGAGAGACACATTTGAAACAAAAAGGCTTAAAAGAAACCATTTATTTCACTCAAGGGTGATGTTTACCACAGAAATCATAAAATGGGTAATGTCCCCTTACATCTCCAGTGAATGATTTGAACAGAGCTAACTGCAAAGACAGTGTGTTTTTTCTCCCAATAGAGCTCATGTAGAGATTTTAATGAATTCTTTAATTCCAATAATTCAACCTTAAAACAGATTTAGTCACTTTTCCCTGAACAGCACAATTAGTGCACAGGAAGTATATTCCCCTGGATGTTACTAGCATTTTTAATGTGCTAAAACTGGAGAACAGAATTGAGCAATTTGGAATGCTCTAGGATTCCAAAGAACTTAGAACACTTTTCCCAGAATGTATAAAGATATTTTTATTAATTTTACATCAAATTATTGAAGAATGTTTGACATGTATAAAACTACAGGCATGTAATGCATATGACTTGATGAGATCCACAAAGCCATCTCCACAATCTGCCATAAACCTATCCATCACCTCCAAGAGTTTCCTTCCACCCTCTTCATCTATTATTATCATGTGTGTGTGTGATAAAGCAACTGAGATCCACACTTTTTGCAAATCTCTAAGTGTGCAACACATTATTAGTAACTAGAGGCACTGTTGGGGACTTCCCTGGTGCCTCAGACGGTAAAGCATCTGCCTGCAATGTGGGAGCCTCGTGTTTGATCCCTGGGTCAGGAAGATCCCCTGGAGAAGGGAATGGCAACCCACTCCAATACTCTTGCCTGGAAAATTCCACGGACAGAGGAGCCTGGTAGGCTATAGTCCATGGGGTCACAAAGAGTTGGACACAACTGGGTGACTTCACTTTCACTTTTCACAGGCACTGTACTGTACAATAGATTTCCAGGACTTATTCACCTCACATAAATGAATCTTTATACCCTTTGACTAATATCTCTCCATTTCCCTTCTTCCACCAGTCCCTGGAAACTATCATTCTATGTTCTGCCTCTGTGAATTTGACTATTATAAATTCCTTATATAAGTGGTATCACCTATGTTTGTTCTTCTATGCATGACTCAGCATAATAATCTCCAGGTTCATCCATGTCCTCACAAATGGCATTTCTGTCTTTTTAGGGGCTGAACCCTATCCTGTTGCATGTGTTCACTTTTCTTTCTTTCCTTTCATTCTTTGATGGACACCTAGGTTGTTTCCATGACTTGGCTACTGTGAATAATGTTGTGATGAACTTGGGTGATGTTTCTTTGAGATTTAACAACATTAACCAAGGGAAAAAAATAGAACAAACTCAAAATTAATCAGAAATGAAAGAGGAGACCTTAAAACCAATGCCACAGAATGATTTTTTAAAGTCATAAAGGACAATTATCAAAAATTATATACCAACAAATTGGACAACCTAGATGAATAGGATAAATTCCTAGAAGCACACAACCTACCAATTGTGAATCAGGAAGAAATAGAAAGACTGAATGGACCAATAACATGAGATTGAATCCATACTCAAAAATCTCTTGACAAACAAAAACTCAGAATCATATGGCTTCATGGGCTTTATACCAAGCATTTACTGAATAATTATGCTTCTTAAACTCATCTTAAACTCTTCCAAGAAAAAGAAGAGAGGACATTTAAAAATCAATAATGCCAGTAGCACCCTGATACCAAAACCAGACAAAGACTCCACAACAAACTAAAACGCAGGCTAAGAGTCCTGGTGGACATGGATGAAAAGATTTCTCAGAAAAATATTAGTAAACCAAATTCAAAAGAACAGTTTAAGGATCATATACCATTTCAAGTGGAATTTATCCCTTGGATATAGGAATGGTTGGACATATGAAAATTAATTGATGAAAATTAATGGGATAAAAGCTTCTGTCATGCTTGTATTGTAGTTCAGTGTGAATGTTCCAGGCTAGGAGAGTCGGCAAAGACCTTAGTCTCCTTTACCTTATGGATTCTCCAACCTTAAGATTCCCAGAGTCCTCTTCATGCAGCTTGTGGATGGGAAAAGAGAGCAGAAAATCAGTGTGGGAGGGTATAATGAGGCCAACCTGAAAATGTATCTCTCTTGCCCACAATTCTCCTGGTAGGCTTGTCACATGACCCATCACATGGCCTTACCTAACTGCCAAGGAGGCTGGGAAATGTAGTCCAGCTCTGTGTCTGTGTGTAAGGGCAACATTTTCGTGAACAATCTTCCCATCTTTCTGGCAAGGGCAATGACTCTGAGCATGATAATGATAATTAAGAATCCCTCTTAACAAAACCAGAGCAAATAGGGGTAATAAAGCCACCAGGGGAAGCAATGAAAGAGTCCATAAACACAGAGCTCCGTGTCCTCAGTAGGAAGGATGTGTGTGGTGTGTTAGAGTGTAGTATTTAGTAGCAGAATAAAGGTGATAGAATTAATGCTATGCAGGGGCAGATATTTTTGCTATTAAGAGAATTGGGGAACATCTACTCTGCCCTTGGAAAGTGCCTTCAAATTTGTGAGGGGCCAGATTTTCCAGGAGCTGAAGACCTCAGGCTCTCTGATTCTGTTGCCTGAGTGCAGGCTTGAGTGAACCATCCGTAAGGTGTGGTGGGCTGCTTTGGTCCTTGGGGTTTTGTAAAGTCTCGGAATGATCTAGAGTGAGGTCAGTTTAGCGGTAGGACCAGGGGCCTGATCTCCTGAATAGGAGAGGATAAAAGAACTGATTTCCTCAAGAATGTCCAAACCATGTAGCCATAAAACAGTTTTCTATATTCACCTGAGAGCACTGGGGCCAGAATAGATTATCCCAGTCTAAGGCCAGCACAAACTAGGATACGGGTGTGAAATGAAGTATAGAAACCCCCTAAAATTTTAATTTCATATAAACAGCATTGTCTTTAGTATCCCAAATGTTTCTTGGAGCATACAGGTACTTAAAAAAATCTAGGTATACATGTGTATATGTACATAAAATATACATATATATATATAGTATGTGTGCAGTGTGTGTATATTCTTATTTATCAATATCAATTATTATTTATCATATATATATATATATATATACACTCGATAACCAATAAGAATCTACTGTATAGTACAAGGAACTCTGCTCAGTACGCTGCAAAATAACCTAAGGGGAAATCATTTGGAAAAGAATAGATATATGCATATATAGAGATGTAATAGATACATGCATATATATAACTGAAAACCATGGGATTCTCCAGGTAAGAATACTGAAGTGGGTTGCCAGTTCGTCCTCCAGGAGATCTTCCCCCCCAGAGACCAAACTCATATCTCTTGCATCTCCTGCACTAGCAGGTGGATTCTTTAACACTGGGCCACCTAAAACCAGCACAAAGTCCCCTGATGGCAGAAACCAAGAAATAAAAAGCAAAGAAGCTTAAAGAAAGGAATCCATCTTATTTGGTGTTGTATAGCTTGTTGTTTCTTAAAGGGAATAAAAGTTTGTTTCAAATTAAAAGCACCACCTCTCTACAACTATCTTCGTAGCTTTAATTACAGGGTTTGTGACCCAGTGGAGCCTGGAGGACATCTGTGGAAAGTGATTCTGGGCAGACACTGTGGGATTTCACAGCTCCCTTTGGGTTATGACTCAGCCTCTTTCATAAATAGAGTCTATTAGAGACCTTCTCTGAGAGCTGAATTATAATGATGTAGTTTTTAAACTCACAAAACATTTGCTGGCAGAAATTAACACAAGGGGTCTAAATTATATCCATGTCTTGATGGACCACTAATATTCCTTTTTAAAAATTTCTTATTGGGGTTTAAAAATAGTCCCTTCTTGGTCTTTCACATCATCTCATTTTAGCCACTTTCTCCACAGGGTGACTCCCTTATAATAAAGGTATTGGATAAGACCCATTAACCATTGAATTGAGCGACTGGACTTCTAGGTGTTTGAACACATATATAACAGCAGAATAAAGAGAAAATACTAGAGGGAGAATGAGTTATTCTGAGTGTGCAGAGAGACAAAAGGGCCTCTGCTGGTCAGGAAACTAACCCTGGGGAAAATGACCCAATGGGAGGATTTGGAGACTTACAAGTATAGGGCTTCTCATGCCATTAGTCATGGTCAGTAGAAAAACAAGCCAAGATCGTGTACAATTTGAATTCATTTAGATATGCTCTAAATATGTATCTATATGTAACATAAAATTCATAGCAGATTCTGGCTATATTTCTCTGTATTGACTGATACACACTCAGAATTTATTTTATTTATTTATTTATTTTTTACTATGGAAGGAAATAATTGAGGGAAACTAAAGCAATTAATGTTCTTTCCTAGTGGTTAAAGTGATATTGGTCCCCCCCCATTCTTTCCTTCTTTCATCCAAAGTCTTCAAAACTTTATTCTCTGCTGTTAAGTTTTATTCATCACTCCATCACAAATGGGTCTTATCCATCACACTAGTGGAGAGAAAAGGGGTGGACAATCGTTCACTTAACAACGGTCAGTTGCTCAGTTCTGGTTGCTAAACTTTGAGAAAGCCATGGGTCAGTTTCAGGAAGTAGGGATATTGTTCAAAGCCTCAGATGCTGGGATGTTTTTCCATTTGTTTGTTGTTTTGGAATCAGTCCTATTTGATCAGGGATCATATCCCAGTTTTGCCACTGGATTTGCCTTGTAATTGAGGCAAATTCTAGCTGCTTCTCAGATTCCACATGAGTAAAATGGGACTGTTTTATATTTTTATAAAAGTACAAGCATTATGTGCATTAACATTCATAAAGCGCTCAGTTCAGTTCAGTTCAATCGCTCAGTCGCTCAGTCGTGTCCGACTCTTTGCGACCCCATGAATCGCAGCACGCCAGGCTTCCCTGTCCATCACCAACTCCCGGAGTTCACTCAGACTCGTGTCCATCCAGTCAGTGATGCCGTCCAGCCATCTCATCCTCTGTCGTCCCCTTCTCCTCCTGCCCCCAATCCCTCCCAGCATCAGAGTCTTCTCCAATGAGTCAACTCTTCACATGAGGTGGCCAAAGCACTCAAGTATATAACAAATACTGTAGATGTGCTTTATTTTATGATCACATCTGAAGCTGAACTATGAGTGCATATTCTCTTAGTAAATGCCAGGTCTCACTTTCCTTAAAAGAAAAGTGAGAGGCGTGTCTTGGGAGAGGTCATGTGACTTGCCCAGGAAGTCCTATTGGTTACAGTTAGGTAAGAGGAGTAAGACTCAGAAAAGCCCTGTGACTTCTCTGAGGAGGGATTCAGCAGTCAATTCCAGAATCTGAGCGAGACCTACAGTCTCTAGTTTCCTAGTCCAAGGAGTCCTCTCTCTGAACTGGAAATCATTCACTCTGAAAATATTTTCTTAATCTTTAACGTGCATAATTCACATGGGCTACCAAAAGCAATAACTGATTGATTTCCTTAAAAGTAATTCACTCAGGACTTTGCCAGTTAGAGTGGCTATAGGGGGAAAGGAATCTCAGAACAGAATTATGTGACCCAGATGCCTGCAAGCAGAACTTTCAACTTGCAGCTGCAGGGTGAGTACAGGTTACTGGTAATTTTTTCTCCACTCTTGACATCTGTCTCCTCTCGGGGAAATGCTCTGCAGAGCTCACCAGCTGGTTTTTCAGCTGGGGTGTGCTACGACTCAGGTGGTATGGCTCAGCAGAGGAAAATAAATAAATGAAGCAGTAAACAAGACACAACCTGTCCATCTTTTCTCCAAGAACCCCATCATCAGTGGTTGCTAACTGTGGAATTCCCACCAATAATTGAGTTTCACGCTGTGGCATTCTCCCATCATGTGGTGATGTGAAATAGTTAAATAAACTGATGGGAACATCTCATTTGTATCCTCTGCTGGTGTTATGGCTGGTTTTCTTAATATGTTAGGGAAATTGCCCATACTACACCTGTCACAGGTGAAAAATCTGCATAGACATGCATAATTCATGAATCTCCTATCCCAACGAGAGAATTGTGAGGACTTGTTATTGTTCGAATGCCAGTTTTTATGGTGACATCTCAGATATAATTGAAGACTCTGGAAAAGGCAACTGTCAGAAGAAGCTTTTCTATTTTCTCAATATTCCAGGCTGCTTGCCATTGGCCAGGATAACTAATGGTTCCAGATTTCATTTTCCCTACCCCCAGCATTTCACTAGAGCAGGTGCAGCCCTGATTTAAGCAGACTAGATGGGAAGCAACCTGGATTCATGGTAAAGCTTGATGGGAGTGGAAGCCGAATGGGAATTCATTGATAGAATATGAGTAATTTGTAAGCACAAGAATATAACATTTTATATTTGCATATTTTCCATTGTCCTTCACTGCTTCTCTAGAGGGGAGCTTGGTTAAGTCACAAAATCACCTTTGCTTGTGATGTTCTTGATGTTTGAAATGGTACCTTACTCCTCTCTGTACATAGATAAATTGGACCCCTTTTCCTTTATGGACTATGTTAATTTCATTAGCTAAAAAAATAATAAGTGTGACATGTAAGAATTTCCCAGAATCTGGATTTTGTTCACATGTCACATTATGATTATATTTAGTTAATATGTTTGACAAAAATATCATAAGGATAATTTATGTGTCAGTGGCTCCCACCCAGAGGGTGATGATGTCTGATGGCTTCATTTTTCTTACAATAGTGACAGAAACACATCAGTGTTTGCGTTTGGAAGGGGACCCAGCAAGAGCTGGGGAAGAGGAATTACAAAAGGGTATGAAGAATATTTTGTGAGTGACAAGTATGTTCACTATCTTGCTTGCGGTGATGGTCTCATTGGTACTGCTGTTGTTCTTTAGTTGCTAAGTCATGTCTGACTCTTTGTGACCTCATGGACTGTAGCCAACCATGCTCTTCTGTCCATGGGATTTTTCCAGGAAGGTTATTTGAATGGGTTGCCATATCCTCCTCCAAGGGATCTTCCCAACCCAGAGATCTAACCAGTATCTCCAAGTCTCCTGCATTGCAGGGGGATTCTTTTACCACTGAGCCACCAGGGAAGCCACAAATAACAAAACTTACTGAATTGTGCAATTTAAATATGTGCAGTTTTTTCCATCAACTATGCGTCAAAAAACCAGTTCTAAAATCGTGTGAGAGAATCAATATCTCTTGATCAAATATATGTTTTCAAATATTCAACAAAATTACATTTCAACAAAAGAAAGTCCTGCCCAATAGGATTTCTCATAGATCACTATTAGATGACATATTCTGATTCCCCCAGTCCTTCCTAAATCTAGCATGCATCGGAACCCTTCATTTCTTAAGAACTGATCATCTTTCCTAGAACAACCGTTTCCCAGTATGTAATGTTTCAAGGGTGGATGTAAACCAGTCTCTGAACACACTTATTGGACACAATTTTAGAACATGGGTTTCACCTGGAGTAAGCCTAATCCGTGTTAACACCTCATTTATGAAGCATATAATCGGGCTTCCCAGGTGACTCAGTGGTAAAGAACTTGCCTACCAATGCAAGAGACATGGGTTCAATCCCTGGGTCAGGAAGACCCCTGGAGAAGAAAATGACACCCAATCCAGTATTCTTGCCTGGGAAACCTCATGGACAGAGGAGCCGGCGGGCTATAGTCCATGGCGTATAAAAGACTCACACATGACTTAGCAACTAAACAAACAGCAATACATATAATTAATAAATAGTGAACAAAACTAAATTGATGATATTATAGTTATGCATAGAGTATCTGCAAACACTTCTCTTGAGAAGCAAATTGGTTATTCATAGTTATGCTACAAACCACCTGAAGATTTAGTGGCTTAAAGCACCAGAACATGGAACAACAGACTGGTCCAAATTGGGAAAGGAGTACATCAAGGCTGTATACTGTCATCCTGCTTATTTAATCTCTATGCAGAGTACATCATGTAAAATGCCAGGCTGGATGAGGCACAAGCTGGAATCAAGATTGCCAGGAGAAATATCAATAACCTCAGATATGAAGATGACACCACTCTTATGGCAGAAAGCAAAGAGGAACTAAAGAACCTCAATGAAAGTGAAAGAGGAGTGTGAAAAAGCTGGCTTAAACCTCAACATTCAAAAAGCTAAGATCATAGAATCAGGTCCCATTACTTCATGGTAAATAGATGGGGAAACAATGGAAACAGTGACAGACTTTATTTTCTTTGGCTTCGAAATCACTGCAGATGGTGATTGCAGCCATGAAGTTAAAAGACGTTTGGTCCTTGAAAGAAAAGTTATGATCCACCTAGACAGCATATTAAAAAGCAGAGACATTACTTTGCCGACAAAGGTCCATCTAGTCAAAGCTGCAGTTTTTCCAGTAGTCATGTCTGGAGGTCAGAGTTGGGCCATAAAGAAAGCTGAGTGCTGAAGAATTGACGCTTTTGAACTGTGGTGTTGGAGAAGACTCTTGAGAGTCCCTTGGACTGCAAAAAGATCCTACGAGTCCATCCTAAAGGAGATCAGTCCTGAATATTCATTGGAAGGACTGATGTTGAAGCTGAAACTCCAATACTTTGGCCACCTGATGGGAAGAGCTGACTCATTGGAAAAGACCCTGATGCTGGGGAAGATTGAAGGCGGGAGGAGAAGGGGATGACAGAGGATGAGATGGTTGGATGGCATTACCGACTCAATGCGCATGAGTTTGAGTGGACTCTGGGAGTTGGTGATGGACAGGGAGACCTGGTGTGTTGTAGTCCCTGGGGTCACAAAGAGCCGGACGTGACTGAGCAACTGAACTGAACTGAAATGACTAATTAGATTGCCTACATATCTGCAAATTAGGCAAAATTTGGTGGAAGAAACTCATCTTGCTCTACAAGATATCAGTTCTGGCAACACTGGTGGACGAAGACTCCATTTTCAAGATGGTGCACACACTAAACTGGGCAATTTGGTGCTGGCTATCTCCTAGGAGCCCAGTGGAGAATGTGGCATGGCGCATTGTTTTCTTCCCATGCAGGGCCCGGGAAGGGCTTCTAGAGATTACTTCCAGCATGGTAGCTGAGTTTTAAAACAACAGTCTCCACAAAAACCTAGGGAAATGTATAAGGCATATTTCGGCCTATCTTTGGACGTTCTATAACGTTCTTTTTGACATACTGTTTTGACCAAGTCAGTTACAAGTGTCTAACCAGTTTTAAATGTAGGGGATATTACCTTAACATATGGCTAGGCAGCAATAAGCTATAAAAGAACCTGTAAGAGGGATCTATTCCAGTTTATTCTTTGGAAAAGACAATCAGCTACAATAGGGTTCATTTATTTGAGATGCACTTCCTGTTTTAAAACTTAGCACTGTTAAATTGCTATTATGTTTTCTTATAACACATCAAGTTTTCATAGTTGTTTACAGTAATGACTTAACACAGTGTTGAAAACTCCAACAGCTTCAATTTTATCCATCCCTCATCTTAAAGAAACAGGAAGCATTAAATTTTCTATAAGTGCTTTAAAGCCCACACTTTAATATGCATGCAGAACAATTAAAAAGAAAAAAAGAAGAAGAAAACACCCACATAAAATTGTAAATCAAAATGCAAGGCATTTTGTAATTTAAAGTAATTACATGAATTTTTGAGAAAACTATTTCAGTATGTTAAGATCCCAGTTGATTGATTCTTCACTTGGTTGATTCTCCATTTGACTCTAGAGCTGGATAATAAACTGAATTTAGCACACTTGTTTTCCATTTTTAACATAATTTTTTAGTAAGATGTTTTATCTGTATTTCCTTTATTTTAATTAATGTAGCCTCTGGGTGTGTGTGTGTGTTAGAGAGAGAGAGAGCTTTTTGGTTTTTTGTTTTAAATGATATACTTCATAAAATAGATAACAAAACCCATTACTATAGTGTGATGGGGAACGTGTGCTTGGAGTTGTATTTAAGTTATTTAAATTCTGTTCACACACCTATGAGTTGTGCCATTTCAGGCAGGTTGTTTAATCTTTCAAACAAATCTTTCAAATCTTTTCAAAAAAGCATCAGCCTTTTTCATCTATAAAATGGAAATAACAAGAACCACTGGGTTTAATGATTACATGAAATGAATGAAATAATATTTTAATTTCTTGGCACAGAGTAGATGCTCAATTAATTTTTAAATTATTTTTCTTTCCTCTTATACCAGTTTGTTAATAGTTTTCTATTGACTTGTGTACCTAACTTATTTTAATATTTAACACATTATTTCTGTTTGATATCTGAGATCTGAAGTTATCTGTAACCATATTCATCTTTATAATTGCAGCACTGCAGATGCAAAGGGCCTGATATCTGATAAAATAATATGTTTATTCTTATGTTTGGAAAATTATGTCAGTAATATTGATAACTTTTTTATATTTAAGTAGCTATTCAGCAAGATCTTTTCTGACCCACCTCCTAGAGTAATGAAAATAAAAATAAACAAATGGGACCTAATTAAATGTAAAAGCTTTTGCACAGCAAAAAGAAACCATAAACAAGATGAAAAGACAACCCTCAGAATAGGAGAAAACATTTGCAAACAAAGCAACTGATGAGGGATTCATTTCCAAAATATGCTCAATATCAAAAAAAAAAACAAACAAACGACCTAGTAAGCAGAATGGACATGCCTCCAAGGAAGACATACAGATGGTCAACAAGCACATGAAAAGATGTTCAGCATCACTAATTATTAGAGAAATGCAAATCATAACTATAATGAGGTTTCACCTCTCATCGGTTAAAATGGTCCTCATCAAAATATCTACAAAGAATAAATGCTGGAGAGGATATGTAGAAAAGGGAGCCCTCTTACACTATTGGTAGGATTATAAATTAATATAGCCACTATGGAGAACAGTATGGAGGTTCCTCAAAAAACTAAAAATGGATCTACCATGTGACCCAGCAATCCCACTCCTGGGCATATACCTGGAGAAAACTGTAATTCAGAAAAAAAAGTGCACCACAATGTCTACTTCGTCACTACTTACAATAGCCAGGACATGGAAGCAACATAAACGTCCATCAACAGAGCAGGAGATAAAGAAGATGTGGTACGTATATACGATGGAGTATTATTCAGCCCTAACAGGAACAAAACTGTGCCATTTGCAGAGATAATGAGTGGAGCTAGAGACTGTCATACAGAGTGAAGTAAAGCAGGAAGATATTCTATAATACCGCTTATATGTGGGAACTAGAAAATGGCACTGATGAACTTATTTGCCAAGCAGAAATAGAGACACAGACATAGAGAACAAAGGTATGGATACCAAGTAGGGAAGAAGGGGTCAGATGAATTGGAAGATTAGGACTGACATATATATATGCTAGTATGTATAAAATAGAAAACTAATGAGAACCTACTGTATACACAGACTACTCTACTCAGTACTCAGTAGTGACAAAAATGGGTAGGAAATCCCCAAAAGAGGAGATAAGTCAGTTCAGTTGCTCAGTCGTGTCTGACTCTGTGACCTCAGGCTTCCCTGTCCATCACCAACTCCCAGAGCTTGATCAAACTCATGTCCATCGAGTCGGTGATGCCATCCAACCATCTCATCCTCTGTTGTCCCCTTCTCCTCTTGCCTTCAATCTTTCCCTGCATCAGGGTCTTTTCCAATGAGTCAGTTCTTCGCATCAGACGGCCAAAATATTGGAGTTTCAGCTTCAGCATCAGTCCTTGCAATGAATATTCAGGACTGATTTCCTTTAGGATGGACTGGTTTGATATATGTATACATATAACTGATTCACTTTGCTGTACAGCTATACATTGTAAAGCAACTATACACAAATTCAGAGCTAATAGAAAAGTATCTCTGAAGTGTTTATAAGATTCTGGCTAATGTCTTATTTCCACTTAGCAGCACAAATCTGGCAGCTTTAATTTTGTGTTGAAGAAGCTAAAATGGAGAAGAGTTGAATCTCGGCTTTGGACATGCAAGGAATAAGAAACAAAATTTAGATTTCAGTTTATACCTCAGTATTTGCCTGCCATCTCAGATTTGGGGTTAATTTCAAAGTAGGTAATTGCTACAGAAAATTACTTTCCAAAATGAAGCCACTCCATTTGACCAGTTTAGCACCCATTATCTCAGAAGGCTGGGAATCACCATGGGGAGATTTGCAGAAAGGCAGCCATCGTCATGAATGAGTTAACCTCAAGAGGCAGCACTGAGCACGCTCATTGTGGAGTGCAAGGAGCTGCACCTCTGAAGGGCACAGCTTGTGAAGACAGAGCTGCGGAGAAAGCTTGGTTTGATATTGTCAGAAAACTCATAAATGTTTCATAAGGGCCCCTCAGAAGAAGAGGAAGATAAAACCTCACCAAATGACCTCCTTTGATTTTCTCATAATGGAAGATTATAAATCCCAATGAAACATCGGGCTGGAATGAAGACCGGCCTTTTGAAAACCTGAAAATGCCTTGTCAGGATCCATTTTCTCCTATCTGATCCTGCCTGTCTCTGCTCCTCTGCACTTGAAGTGAAAGAAGGTTATCAGATTGTCACCACAAGGGCAGCTGTGAAGTTGCCCGGAGAGGAAAATATACCCCACCCAACACTGATGGCTGGGCAGGCAGAATGGATTCTCTGTGCACTGGGAAGGACTCACAGGGTCTGGACCAGAATCCTTCACAGGCCCCAGGTAGCTGTCTTTTTAGTCTCACACCCAAAGTAGGTCAAGGACACGGTAGCAAGGCTGCAAGCAAAGGCTATGAATATTATATATGTTAAAGGAATGAATGTGTGCTGGAACTCTTTGTAAGTTGTGTGACATTATACAACATGTTTTGTTAAAAAAAACATAATTCCTTATTTATTTCCATTTTTTAAAATATTTTTTTTAATATGGACCATTTTTAAAGTCTTGATTGAATTGGTTACAATACTGCTTCAGTTTTATGTTTTGATTTTTTTGGCTGCAAGGCATGTGGAATCTTATCTTTCTGACCAAGGATTAAAACAGCACACCTACACTGGAAGGCAAAGTTGTAAGCACTGGACCTCCAGGGAAGTCCCTATTTATTTCCTCAATAGCAATTTTCATTGCAGAAAGGTTAAAGAAAACTATAAACATGCCCCAAGAAAACACAATTATAAGTGACTCAAAAAGCAGACATAATCTCTTGCATGTTATGAAGAAGAATCTTTTCTCAAATAAGAAATTTCAGGTTAATATAGACATAATGAGAGGATATGACTTACCCTGGTATAATCAAGAGACCGAAAGTTGCTGGAGAAAAGATAAGTTCTCCCAAACTCTTCCCCAGAATTTTAGGTCTTAGAGACTACACTTATTGTGTCTCTGTCAACATCCAGGGCTATAAGTAATAGGTAATACTGTCAACTTTAAAAAAGTACACAATGTGAGAGTTGTGAGTTAAGATTTATTTGGGGAAAAATGAGGACTGCAGCCTGGGAGACAGCATTCAGAGAGCTCTGAGAAATTGCTTCCAAGGGGCAGAGGAGATGGTTAGTATATATGAGATTTTGATGAAAGTAGAGTACATACAGTCAAGCACATATTTTTCCAGAAGGTTTCTACTAGTTTTGTGAAGTTTTGCTAGTCACGAAAAACAGTTGTCACCATGAAGGATTTTAGTGTTTTTCTAGGTATGGGGAGATACAAGATACAAAAATTGGGCTCATAAAATTTGCTCCTGAAAATCTCTGAGACCTGTCCTGCCAGCTTTCCCCCCACCGCCCCCCCAAGCACAGAGTGCCTCATTTTTGCTTCCACCCTGAGCCCCTTCAGGTGGTGTTGGAGGTCAGCAGCTTCAGTGTCACGTGATTTAATCCTTGCAGAGGTAAATGGAAGTGCCAATTTGTAGTTGACAATACATATTTACATATGCGTATAATTTCAGTGCAAAATAGTTTGATATTTAAATCACATATCCATTGTGTATTTTGTGTATATTTTATTATATAATGTATTAACATATATTTTATTATGTAATGTGATTGGTATAACATATGTGTAGCATATACGTGTTATACACATTTGTATATGTGCATAATACAATGGGTATATGATTATACAAACACAAACCCACACAATTTGTACTGTGTGTAGTGGCCACTGTACTTCCCTCCACTGTTATGCTTGAGACCTAGGTGGGCACAGAAATCTTGCTAAAGGGCTGGGGCACTTTAATGTGCTAGTATTTGTGCTAGACCCACCCTCCGTTGGGTCTGAGCTGTACCAATGAGCCCCAAAATATCCTATGAGCACTTGCTTCCTTCCCTTCCTCTCCATCTAATAAATCCCACTCTATCCTTTGCAGTCAATCCTCAGTTCCACCCTCCATGAAGCTTCTCCCAATTTTCCAGACCACAATGAATATTCTCCTTCTTTGGCCGTTTGGGACCACATATGTTGTATTTTGTTGTTGTTTTTCAGTCACTCAGTTGTGTCCTACTCTTTGGGACCCCATGGACAGCAGCACATCAAGCTTCCCTGTCCTTCACCATCTTCCAGAGTGAGCACAAACTCACATGTAATCCTATATTTCTTTCTGAGAATGTTTGAATAATAGACTTCCCATTCATTGAATGCCTTTTCTCTCTAAGAGTTACAAACCTTGGTTCTCAGGATAAGACTAATTCTGTTACAGTCAATTAACTTCCCCCTAGCTCAGATATGCCACCCCACTCCAGTACTTTTGCCTGGAAAATCCCAGGGATGGAGGAGCCTGGTAGGCTGTAGTCCATGGGGTCGCTGAGCAACTGAGCAACTTCCCTTTCACTTTTCACTTGCATGCACTGGAGAAGGAAATGGCAACCCACTCCAGTGTTCTTGCCTGGAGAATCTCAGGGACGGGGGAGCCTGGTGGGCTGCCATCTATGGGGTCGCAGAGAGTCGGACACGACTGAAGCGACTTAGCATCAGCAGCAGCAGCTCAGATATGCAGATGACACCACCCTTATGGCAGAAAGTGAAGAAGAACTAAAGAGCCTCTTGATGAAAGTGAAAGAGGAGAGTGAAAAAGTTGGCTTAAAGCTGAACATTCAGAAAACTAAGATCATGGCATCCGGTCCCATCACTTCATGGGAAATAGATGGGGAAACAATGGAAACAGTGGCTGACTTTATTTTTCTGGGCTCCAAAATCACTGAGGATGGTGATTGCAGAAATGAAATTAAAAGATGCATACTCCTTGGAAGGAAAGTTTTGACCAACCTAGACAATGTGTTAAAAAGCAGAGACATTACTTTGCCAACAAAGGTCCATCTAGTCAATGCTATGGTTTTTCCAGTGGTCATGTATGAATGCGAGAGTTGGACTATAAAAAAAGCTGAGAGCCAAAAAATTGGTGCTTTTGAACTGTGGTATTGGAGAAGACTCTTGAGAGTCCCTTGGACTGCAAGGAGATCCAACCAGTCCATCCTAAAGGAGATCAGTCCTAGATATTCATTGGAAGAAGGACTGATGTTGAAGCTGAAACTCCAATACTTTGGCCACCTGATGCGAAGAGCTGACTCATTGGAAAAGACCCTGATGCTGGGAAAGATTGAGGGCAAGAGGAGAAGGGGACGACAGAAGTTGACATGGTTGGATGGCATCATCGACTTGATGGACATGGGTTTGGGTGGACTCGGAGTTGGTGGTGGACAGGGAGGCCTGGCATGCTGCAGTTCATGGGGTCACAAAGAGTCAGACACGACTGAGCGACTGAACTGAACTGAACTGAGTTCAGCTTCCTCACCTTTAAATGGTGTGATAATGTACCAGCTCTTTTAGGTTTGTAAGGATTAAAGGCTTGTCTATTCAAAAGTATGGTTTTCCCAGTAATCATGTATGGATGTGAGAGTTGGACTACAAAGAAAGCTGAGCGCTGAAGAATTGATGCTTTTGAACTGTAGTGTTGGAGAATACTCTTGAGAGTCCCTTGGACTGCAAGGAGATCCAACCAGTCCATCCTAAAGGAAATCAATCCTGAATATTCATTGGAAGGACTGAAGCTGAAGCTGAAGCTCAAATACTTTGGCCACCTGATGTGAAAAACTGACTCATTTGAAAAGACCCTGATGCCGGGAAAGATTGAAAGCAGGAGAAGGGGACGGCAGAGGATGAGATGGTTGGATGGCATCACCAATGGGATAGACATGAGTTTGAGCAAACTCTGGGATTTGGTGATGGACAGGGAAGCCTGGTGTGCTGCAATCCATGGGGTTGCAAAGAGTAGACACGACTGAGTGACTGAACTTACTTAACTACTTAAGGATTAAATGAGCTATAAATTTAGAAAGAAAATATATATAGAGAGAGATAGAGTCTCCAGAGCTTAGTATTTGCCTAACAAATGTGTGTTAAATATTAAATTGTAAATAAATATTACATTTTAAAATGTAAATATATCACTGAGTGCATTTGTCAGTTACTGTTATAGTTACTAGCTTTAGTTCTGATATTAACTCTTCTTTTTTTTTTAGCTCTAGGGTATATTCCAATACTGAATTCTAAAAAAGGAGACTTTCTTCCTTTTGATTATGTGTCATTTTTACCTAAATTTCCTGTATCCGAAATTCTGCATAAAATAAGCTTAATTTCTCCTTTATGAATGAATGTATCTTTTTCCTGTATTCAAAAACACCTGGATGAATTTCACTTGTTTCTGGTTTGACTTGTTTTTACAACTGCTGCTTAACACTTTCCTTAGGAAATTTTAACCTTACTGAATTTCTGTTAAAGTTTTTTCTGTGGTTGTTTTCCAGGGTTTCTTTGCATGTGTTATGTAAATACATGCCTGCAGTTCGAAAACATTTTCCCTAAATGGAAAAGAATTGAAAACCGATTAAAGTCGAATAGACAGAACAACAAATAACCAGTTTTATACTTACAAATGATTATATTTTTACTTAATGTATTTCAGGGCAAATTATATTAGCTATCACTGGAATCATATAAAATTATCCAGGTATTCCCTGATGGATTAGTTTGCAACTAATAACACAAAATAAAAAATTAGCTGCATTGCCACTGGGTAAGCTTGTGGGTAGATCACTATCCTTCCCACGAATGGATAATTCTTGGCGACCACTGGCCTCTCATTCAGCCTCTTCCTTTGCAACAAAAATCTCAGAAAGAGCAGCTCTTTGCCACATCAAGGTCACTCTTTTATTAACCCTTATTCCTTTGCTCCTAAATTTGTCATTGGTTAGAAAAGAGATTCTTTGTGACCCCCATCGACTGTAGCCCGCCAGGCTCCTCTGTCCATGGAATTTTGCAGGCAAGAATACTGGAGTGGATAGCCATTCCCTTCCCTAATTCTCAGGGAATCTTCCTGACCCAGGGTTCGAACCGGGTCCCTGCATTGCAGGCAGATTCTTTACTGTCTGAGCTGCCTCTGAAACCTAGATGTGATTTACCTGGCAGTTCAGCATGCAAAACTCAATGAGGGACAGGACTCCAACAGCAAGCGATATTCCTTTCTAAGAAAGAGAATAGAATGGAGTCCAGGAGAAAGGAAAAGGGTGCCATTTACTTAGGCCATTTACTTACTTAGCTTTTAAAGGAAAAGCCTTAACAGGTCATCATAAAGGATACTCTGTATCAAGGAGTCCACCAATTTAGGAACAGAAAAAGTCATTTAGGGCAAAATCCCCAGGATGCTAAGTATCGTGACACATGTATTAACACAAACGGGGCAACAGAAACTTTAAAAAAAAAAGTTTAAAAACGTTAAATGTGCTCTAAAACATAATTTACATCACATTAATCACATCACAATATGTATATTATATATATACATTCACATATATAGCTCCATATTAGTAATCTACTAAGTTGTTTTCAATGGGAGCATCCTTTCCTTTGAAGTAATTCTGTTACTCAGAAGTTACTCTTCTTGCTGGTGACTAGATCCAATTCTTCAAGGATCCTGCCCTTTCAAATATTTGGTTGCATAAGAACAATTTCTGATTATTATTAACAGTTCCCTCTGTGGAAAACAGACAAGCTCAGGGAGTCCTAGGAGTATTTCATCAGTGCTCAGTATACATGAATTTGAGCAAACTCTGGGATACAGTGGAGGACAGAGGAGCCTGGCATGCTGCAGTCCATGGGTCACAAAGAGTCAGACACACCTTAGTGACTAACAGCAACAGTGTACCTTAGTCCTCTCAAACTAGCTCCAAATATTCTTCCCACCTGCTCTGGTCTGAAGCACTGGCTTCTGCTGAAAGCATGCGCTGATAGCAGAATTTTCCCTTAGTAGTGCAGGCTGGGCCAATGCTTATTTTTGGAGTCCCTGAGATCTGGAAACCTAACGCCAGTTGTTGCAAAGGTGTTGTATCAATCAAGAGAGGCTGTTCTGCAGCACAATAACACATAACAGTAACACAACATCAAACTCTAATGGACTCACACAACAAAAACTGACTCCTTGCTTTCCCAATATGTGCTGTAGGTCCAGCCAACTCATGGTCAAGTTGTCTGCAGGTAGTGATTCTGCTGTGCAAAGGTATGCTTGAAATGTGTGTGACTTCCATCTCAAGCAGCACGAAAAGGGAGCATGGATGGAAAATCAAGTGCCAGTTCTTAAAAGTTTCAGCTGAAAGTATACACATCACCTCCAGATGAAAACAAGTGCCAGGAACTACTCACCTGGAACTGCTGCAATGACAGGAGACGAGAAAGGTAACCTTCCACGCATATGAAAAGTATTGGAAGACCGAGTTCAATTCAGTTCAGTCGTTCAGTCCTGTCTGACTCTTTTGACCCCTTGAACCACAGTACGCCAGGCCTCCCAGTCCATCACCAACTCCCGGAGTCCACACAATCCCATGTCCCTTGAGTTGGTAATGCCATCCAACCATCTCATCCTCTGTCATCTCCTTCTCCTCCTGTCCTCAATCTTTCCTAGCATCAGGGTCTTTTCCAGTGAGTCAGCTCTTCGCATCAGGTGGCCAAAGTATTGGAGTTTCAGCTTCAACATCAATCCTTCCAAAGAACACCCAGGACTGATCTCCTTTAGGATGGATTGGTTGGATCTCCTTGCAGTCTGAGGGATTCTCAAGAGTCTTCTCCAACACCACAGTTCAAAAGCATCAATTCTTCTGCACTCAGTTTTCTTTATAGTCCAACTCTCACATCCATACAAGACTACTGGAAAAAACTATAGCCTGGACTAGACAGACCTTTGCTGACAAAGTAATGTCTCTGCTTTTTAATATGCTATCTAGGTTGGTCATTGCTTTCCTCCCAATGAGTAAATATCTTTTAATTTCATGGCTGCAATCACCAGCTGCAGTGGTTTTGAAGCCCAGAAAAATAAAATCAGCCGCTGTTTCCACTGTTTCCCCATCTGTTTCCCATGAAGTGATGGGACCAGATGCCATGATCTTGGTTTTCTGAATGTTGAGCTTTAAGCCAACTTTTTCACTCTCCTCTTTCACTTTCATCAAGAGGCTCTTTAGTTCTTCTTCACTTTCTGCCACAAGGGTAATGTCATCTGCATATCTGATGTTATTGATATTTCTCCTGGCAATCTTGATTCCAGCTTGTGCTTCTTCCAGCCCAGCGTTTCTCGTAATGTACTCTGCATAGAAGTTAAATAAGCAGGGTGACAATATACAGCCTTGAGGTACTCCTTTTCCTATTTGGAACCAATCTGTTGTTCCATATCCAGTTTTGACTGTTACTTCCTGACCTGCCTCGAGGTTTTTCAAGAGGCAGGTCAGGTGGTCCATTGCTAGTATAACTTTCAGTTCTTCTTCTTCTTTTTTTTTTTTACTCCTTAAATTTCAAAATCCTTGGGTTATTTTCGGTGAAGTGTTTATTCAAATATTTTGACCACTTATTTATTGGAATGTCTATTTCTTCCCATTGAGTTATAAGATTTCTGTATATATTATGGATACCACATATTCATCAGATATATATTTGCAAGTGAAAAAAACCAAAAGATTCAAAATGTTCTTCTCAGCTACAGTTCAGTTCTATGGAACTGTACTCATTATATAAAGACCTAAATAAGACCTCCGGAGAAGGCAATGGCACCCCACTCCAGTACCCTTGCCTGGAAAATCCCATGGACGGAGGAGCCTGGAAGGCTGCAGTCCGTGGGGTCTCACAGAGTCGGACACAACTGAAGTGACTTAGCAGCAACTAAGACCTCAAACTCCACATGATATCTCATTCATCTGCTTTCTCCCAAGCCTCTCATTTGTCTCATTTTCTTTCCTTTTTAAAAAAAATCTCAGTAAATGGTACCCCTATTAGTAGACATCTAATGTCAGAAACCCAAAGGTCATATTTCTGTCTGGCTTCAAACCTTCCTAAGACACACCAGTAAGCAGTGAGAACCTAATTAATACCTGTTGTGTTGAACTGCAAATGGATGAATGAATGTAAAGACAGCCATGGGTGAGTTGAGGGAGAGAGTTCTGATATCTGTGAGGATGTGGGTGTCTGCTCAGAAGCATTTCTTTTTTTTTTTTAATTTTTTATTTTTACTTTATTTTACTTTACAATACTGTATTCGTTTTGCCATACATTGACATGAACGGGTCCCTGCATTGCAGGCAGATTCTTTACTGTCTGAGCTGCCTCTGAAACCTAGATGTGATTTACCTGGCAGTTCAGCATGCAAAACTCAATGAGGGACAGGACTCCAACAGCAAGCGATATTCCTTTCTAAGAAAGAGAATAGAATGGAGTCCAGGAGAAAGGAAAAGGGTGCCATTTACTTAGGCCATTTACTTACTTAGCTTTTAAAGGAAAAGCCTTAACAGGTCATCATAAAGGATACTCTGTATCAAGGAGTCCACCAATTTAGGAACAGAAAAAGTCATTTAGGGCAAAATCCCCAGGATGCTAAGTATCGTGACACATGTATTAACACAAACGGGGCAACAGAAACTTTAAAAAAAAAAGTTTAAAAACGTTAAATGTGCTCTAAAACATAATTTACATCACATTAATCACATCACAATATGTATATTATATATATACATTCACATATATAGCTCCATATTAGTAATCTACTAAGTTGTTTTCAATGGGAGCATCCTTTCCTTTGAAGTAATTCTGTTACTCAGAAGTTACTCTTCTTGCTGGTGACTAGATCCAATTCTTCAAGGATCCTGCCCTTTCAAATATTTGGTTGCATAAGAACAATTTCTGATTATTATTAACAGTTCCCTCTGTGGAAAACAGACAAGCTCAGGGAGTCCTAGGAGTATTTCATCAGTGCTCAGTATACATGAATTTGAGCAAACTCTGGGATACAGTGGAGGACAGAGGAGCCTGGCATGCTGCAGTCCATGGGTCACAAAGAGTCAGACACACCTTAGTGACTAACAGCAACAGTGTACCTTAGTCCTCTCAAACTAGCTCCAAATATTCTTCCCACCTGCTCTGGTCTGAAGCACTGGCTTCTGCTGAAAGCATGCGCTGATAGCAGAATTTTCCCTTAGTAGTGCAGGCTGGGCCAATGCTTATTTTTGGAGTCCCTGAGATCTGGAAACCTAACGCCAGTTGTTGCAAAGGTGTTGTATCAATCAAGAGAGGCTGTTCTGCAGCACAATAACCCATAACAGTAACACAACATCAAACTCTCATGGACTCACACAACAAAAACTGACTCCTTGCTTTCCCAATATGTGCTGTAGGTCCAGCCAACTCATGGTCAAGTTGTCTGCAGGTAGTGATTCTGTTGTGCAAAGGTATGCTTGAAATGTGTGTGACTTCCATCTCAAGCAGCACGAAAAGGGAGCATGGATGGAAAATCAAGTGCCAGTTCTTAAAAGTTTCAGCTGAAAGTATACACATCACCTCCAGATGAAAACAAGTGCCAGGAACTACTCACCTGGAACTGCTGCAATGACAGGAGACGAGAAAGGTAACCTTCCACGCATATGAAAAGTATTGGAAGACCAAGTTCAATTCAGTTCAGTCGTTCAGTCCTGTCTGACTCTTTCGACCCCTTGAACCACAGTATGCCAGGCCTCCCAGTCCATCACCAACTCCCGGAGTCCACACAAACCCATGTCCCTTGAGTTGGTAATGCCATCCAACCATCTCATCCTCTGTCATCTCCTTCTCCTCCTGTCCTCAATCTTTCCTAGCATCAGGGTCTTTTCCAGTGAGTCAGCTCTTCGCATCAGGTGGCCAAAGTATTGGAGTTTCAGCTTCAACATCAATCCTTCCAAAGAACACCCAGGACTGATCTCCTTTAGGATGGATTGGTTGGATCTCCTTGCAGTCTGAGGGATTCTCAAGAGTCTTCTCCAACACCACAGTTCAAAAGCATCAATTCTTCTGCACTCAGTTTTCTTTATAGTCCAACTCTCACATCCATACAAGACTACTGGAAAAAACTATAGCCTGGACTAGACAGACCTTTGCTGACAAAGTAATGTCTCTGCTTTTTAATATGCTATCTAGGTTGGTCATTGCTTTCCTCCCAATGAGTAAATATCTTTTAATTTCATGGCTGCAATCACCAGCTGCAGTGGTTTTGAAGCCCAGAAAAATAAAATCAGCCGCTGTTTCCACTGTTTCCCCATCTGTTTCCCATGAAGTGATGGGACCAGATGCCATGATCTTGGTTTTCTGAATGTTGAGCTTTAAGCCAACTTTTTCACTCTCCTCTTTCACTTTCATCAAGAGGCTCTTTAGTTCTTCTTCACTTTCTGCCACAAGGGTAATGTCATCTGCATATCTGATGTTATTGATATTTCTCCTGGCAATCTTGATTCCAGCTTGTGCTTCTTCCAGCCCAGCGTTTCTCGTAATGTACTCTGCATAGAAGTTAAATAAGCAGGGTGACAATATACAGCCTTGAGGTACTCCTTTTCCTATTTGGAACCAATCTGTTGTTCCATATCCAGTTTTGACTGTTACTTCCTGACCTGCCTCGAGGTTTTTCAAGAGGCAGGTCAGGTGGTCCATTGCTAGTATAACTTTCAGTTCTTCTTCTTCTTTTTTTTTTTACTCCTTAAATTTCAAAATCCTTGGGTTATTTTCGGTGAAGTGTTTATTCAAATATTTTGACCACTTATTTATTGGAATGTCTATTTCTTCCCATTGAGTTATAAGATTTCTGTATATATTATGGATACCACATATTCATCAGATATATATTTGCAAGTGAAAAAAACCAAAAGATTCAAAATGTTCTTCTCAGCTACAGTTCAGTTCTATGGAACTGTACTCATTATATAAAGACCTAAATAAGACCTCCGGAGAAGGCAATGGCACCCCACTCCAGTACCCTTGCCTGGAAAATCCCATGGACGGAGGAGCCTGGAAGGCTGCAGTCCGTGGGGTCGCACAGAGTCGGACACAACTGAAGTGACTTAGCAGCAACTAAGACCTCAAACTCCACATGATATCTCATTCACCTGCTTTCTCCCAAGCCTCTCATTTGTCTCATTTTCTTTCCTTTTTAAAAAAAATCTCAGTAAATGGTACCCCTATTAGTAGACATCTAATGTCAGAAACCCAAAGGTCATATTTCTGTCTGGCTTCAAACCTTCCTAAGACACACCAGTAAGCAGTGAGAACCTAATTAATACCTGTTGTGTTGAACTGCAAATGGATGAATGAATGTAAAGACAGCCATGGGTGAGTTGAGGGAGAGAGTTCTGATATCTGTGAGGATGTGGGTGTCTGCTCAGAAGCATTTCTTTTTTTTTTTTAATTTTTTATTTTTACTTTATTTTACTTTACAATACTGTATTCGTTTTGCCATACATTGACATGAATCCACCACAGGTGTACATGCGTTCCCAAACATGCACCTGCCTCCCACCTCCCTCCCCATAACATCTCTCTGGGTCATCCCCGTGCCCCAGCCCCAAGCATCCTGTATCCTGCATCAGTCATAGACTGGCGATTCGTTTCTTACATGATAGTATACATGTTTCAATGCCATTCTCCCAAATCATCCCACCCTCTCCCTCTCCTTCAGAGTCCGAAAGTCCACTCTACACATCTGTGTCTCTTTTGCTGTCTCGCATACAGGGTCATCATTGCCATCTTTCTAAATTCCATATATATGTGTTAGTATACTGTATTGGTGTTTTTCTTTCTGGCTTACTTCACTCTGTATAATCGGCTCCAGTTTCATCCATCTCATTAGAACTGATTCAAATGTATTCTTTTTAATGGCTGAGTAATACTCCATTGTGTATATGTACCACAGCTTTCTTATCCATTCATCTGCTGATGGACATCTAGGTTGTTTCCATGTCCTGGCTATTATAAACAGTGCTGCGATGAACATTGGGGTTTTCTTGAGATGTTTCAGTAACAATGAGAAATAATGGTATCCCTTTCCTAAAGACGACTGAACACTTATGATAGAAACCGTTAGTGGAGCTCCCTGAAACATTCAAGGGACTTGACAAAATGTGGTGTCCTATCTCATCTTTATGTCCAGAAACATTAAGTACTTTATCAGCACTTGGTCTAGTTAGCAACTCTTCGAAAAAAAGAAGTGGGGATCAAGTATGAAAATTTCTGAAAAGAGAACATCATCTCCGGGCTGAACACTGCTCTGTCTTGTGGGAGACAACCAAAGGACCATGATTGTTGACATGTTATCACCCACCCTCTTTCACTTCCACTAGGTGATACCTAGTTTGGGATATTTGAAAAGTTACGCTGGCCTTGAAGTGTGAAAAGTGAAAGTGTTAATCGCTCAGTTGTGTTCAGTTCTTTAGGGCTCCATGGACTGTAGCCCGCCAAGCTCCTCTGTCCATGGAACTCTGCAGGCAAGAACACTGGAATGGGATCTTCCCCACCCAGGGATTGAACCCGTGTCTTCTGCATTGCAAGCAGATTCTTTACCATCTGAGCCACCAGGAAAGCCTTGAAGTGATATTTGCCTCAGGAAGAAATAAATGTTATTGTTTAAGCATTCACAGTAGGATCATTAGGAGAAAATGAAAGCCAGGCTCTGTTACTTGGTCTGCAAGAAGACCCAGATCATAGCTACTCGTCATTGGATCACTACTTGTGCGAGTGTCAGTCCAAAGCTTCACCTGTGTTGTCATGTTTAAGCTTCACTGTATTAAACAGCATGACTGGATGAGATAGTTATGTGCTTCCCCAGCTTGCAAATAAGGTGCTGAAGACATGGCAGAGATTTTGTTAATATTTGCTAATGTTTAGTAAGTGTTTTGGGTTTCCATGGTAACTCAGAAGGTAAAGAATCTGCCTACAATGTGAGAGGCCAGTTCGATCCTTGGGTGGGGAAGATCCCCTGGAAAAGGGACTGGATACACACTCCAGTATTTTTGCCTGGGGAATCCCATGAAAAGAGGATCCTGGCAGGCTACAGTCCATGGGGTCTCAAAGAGTTGGACATGACTAAGAGACTAACACACACACAGAGTTAAGTATTTACTATGTGAAACTCTGTACTGCCTGTTTCCCAAGTCTGCCAGCTCAATCCTCTACCCTGTTGCACTCAGACACTCTCTGAGGATATATTCTGACTGATGACAAAGGAATCTGACCTCCTTCCCTCCAAGTATCATTGCCATGTTAGAGTGATGTGTTTGTATTAAAAGCACCTCAGGGCAGAGAAGAGAGAATGTGAAAGTTAGCAAGGATATCATAGGAGTTGGCTGGAAGTTCAGGACATGATTTCTACATTCCACTGGACATAAATCTCTCTCCTGGTCCCAGTCTTACTGGGAAATGTCAGGTTCACACTTAGCCAGAAAGAGAAACGTTCTCTGCACATCATCAACTAAGAATAAGGAACCAGATGTCAACCATAGTTAGAAACACCAGCTAGTCCATTTTTCTCTCCTGATCTGGCACACAGTCCTGATGGAGATTGTGTCTTATAATTAGAGGAGCACACAATTATGTAAGGGTGGGTAGAAAATTGGACTTTTGGAGTCAATGTAAACGTGCATGCATTCTTAGTCACTCAGTTATGTCTGACTCTTTGTGACCCTTTGGACTGTAGACCACCAGACTCTTCTGTCCATGAGATTCTCTAGGCAAGACTGGAGTGGATTGTCATACCTTTCTCCAGGGGATCTCCCTGGCCCAGGGATCGAACCTGCATCTCCCGTGTCTCCTGCATTGCATGCAGATTCCTTATCCACTGAGTCATCGGGGAAGCCCATCATGAAAACCATGGTTTCTAAATCAGTCTGTGCCTTTATGAATTCTGTGACAGGTGGCATGCTATATAATTGTATTGAACCTATTTCTCTAGCTATCAAATGATACATCGTTTTTAGAAATTATTTGTTCTTGTATCCAAGAATACTAGGTACTTAGGAAACAGAGATGATTGCACCTCACTCCAGTAATCTTGCCTGGAAAAATCCCATGGATGGAGGAGCCTGGTAGGCTGCAGTTCATGGGGTCGTGAAGAGTCAGGCACAACTGAGCTACTTCTCTTTCACTTTTGACTTTCATGCATTGGAGAAGGAAATGGCAACCCACTCCAGTGTTCTTGCCTGGAGAATCCCAGGGACGGGGGAGCCTGGTGGGCTGCCATCTCTGGGGCCGCACAGAGTTGGACACGACTGAAGTGACTCAACAGCAGCAGGAAACAGAATATGAACAGATAGATAACTTCTGCTTTCATTAAAGTTATATAGCAGCAAAGAAAGTAGTCATAAGATAATCAATAATCATAAACATAAGTAGAAAGTTCTATTAGTTATGAGTGTTAATAAGCATATGTGCATATAATTTGAGAGTATAATAGGAAAATTTTCATAAGAAGTCAGTGAAGAATTTTCTACCATGGTTATGAAAGCTGTGAGCTCTGAAGGAACGGGTCAATGGGAAATGGGTGCGTTACAAAGAAACATGGGGCTATTTTCAAAAATATTAAAGGAGATAAGAGATTGAACTGGCAGAGATGAATCTCTGTTTTTCTTACACTAAGAGATGCAATGAAGAAAATAAAAGTTATGAATGTTTTTCTAATACTAGGTACAATGGAAAGATACTATTTCACAATTCACCTGCCACCTAGCAAACAACAACAAAAAAACGAAACCTCTATCTTCTGAAAAGCAATAAAGCCCTGTTCACTTTAATAAACAAATCCTGTGTTAGGAATAGCATTAATTTAGTCTGTCTCTGTTGTTCTGATATGTAACTGCAGGAGCTCTTACACTGCGGTGCAGACTCAAGCTGAAGAAATCTGCGATTTCTGAATATTCTACTTGTGTGTTCTTTTCAACCAGTTTGTCTTTTGTCCACTGTTGAGGTCCTTTAGTGGACCAGAACCTGGTGGTCCGGAGTCAACTGATAAGAAAGTAGAGAAGAGAGAAAGAGGCTGATATTCCTTTGTTTACACAGAAGCCAATAAAGCCCCTGCACGGGGCTTGCTCTGTTCACGAAGGCCTCAGGCGCCCTCTCAATAGGGTGAAGGCACAGGGCTTCTTCTGGAGAGGGTCTTAGAAGCCTGGGCAGAAAAGTGAACTCTGAGAGCCTCTGCACTCCAGGGGATCAGCCTGAAAAAGAGAGAAATAGAGAGAGAGGGAGAGAAGGAGAGAGAGAAAGAGGGAGAGAGAGAGAAGGAAAGACACAGGGACCAGAGCTCTGATGGAGCAAAGGTGTTTTAATTAACATGGTGTGTGTATATATACTGTCTTACAAAGTAGTTATTCTTAGCAAAGATAAAGATTAAAATTCCAGACTTACAAAACATAGGCAATCCATATTACAAAGACAGATTTGTAAACAATCACTTTTACCGTAAGGTTCACAAGGAGGAAGAGGATACTTATCACTGTATAGAAAAGCTAATGAAGGAAATGCCTAGATTCTTCAGCCCCCGGGAGAGGCTTGCCTCTCCTCTTAATTCCTGAGTATTCAGGAATTAATAAAGAGCAGAGAATTCCTGACAGATCCGAAACAGCACACAGGAAGCCTCCTGTTAAATGTTTCCTGACAGTCCCCAAGAGATGGATCCCATCTCAACTGCTTTTTGTACCGAAGAGGTGGCACAGAGCCTGATGCACAGTCAGTGCATGGTATTTATTAGTTCTTTGCCCTTGAAATTCACAACCCTAGGTACTGAGATAGGAATAGTTCGCATCACCATGCAGCCTAAGGCTGTATCAACCAAATGAAGATCTCAACTGAGATACCTCTAATAGGCTTCTGGGAGCTAGAGGTCATATCTGCCTTCATGACAACTGTGTCTGAGTGTTTCAGGACAGCATGTCTCATTGGGCTGAATCCGCATCATTGTGGATTCCTGGTCGTCATCCGAAATTTGCTCAACCTTGACTTGGAGAACCATCGTGCCCTGAATCTAAAACTCTTCAGTCATGTGTACAGTGTCCATCGTGGTTACTCAGAAGCATGCAAATTGAGAAAGCATATATGTTAATCAGAATGAAGCGTATCTAGTACTTTATATAATATCTTCATTTTCTTCTCAATATATTATTGTTATTCGTCAAATTCCAGGTGAGAATTATAAATTAAAATTGAACATGACTTTCCATTTTAGTTAAGGTTTTTATTCCATAAAATAGCTGGCAAGTTCTGGAGTGAGATGATACCTGTATTCTAGCCTCATTCTGGCTACTTTCACTCATTGGACATGAATCTGGGAAAACTCTGGGAAATAGTGAAGGACAGGAGAGCCTGACATGCTGTAGTCCATGGGGTTGCAAAGAGTTGGACATGACTTAAAAACTGAACAACTGGCTACCTTCAGAAAAGGACATTGGATTCAATGAGCAATGTGTGTGAATATTGGTTTTGTCACTTTTCACATTTTAACTGCTACAAGATTTAAATAATATGATATATATAGTGCACCAGCACAATAGCAATCACTTAACAAGCCAAAGATAGAAAGCAGATACATTTTGATGTGTATGCCCAGTTCCATTCATTTGATGGTCATGTTTGAAGGGTTATATATAAAATTTGGAAGCTACATCTGGGCTCAGCAGAGAAATGCCTTGATGAATTGGTCATGTCTGTCAGCACCATGGAGAGGGAGTTTGATGAAGGAGGCATGTGGGAGTCCAAGGTGTACTTATTTGTCTTCCTGTAAAAAGCAATTAATGTGACTTCCCACATTCCATCATGTCCTATGGCATCAGTGACCTCATCAGTTTAATGGGTACAATCATTCCTACCATACGTGCATTCAAGCATGACAGGAGCTTGGGCTGAGTTGATGCCTATGAAAACTCTTAAAAAGGGAGCTAACCGAAAAAATAATCAGGATGAATAATTTTTATAGCATTAATCATTCACTGATCACAGATTGGCTTAGAGAAACATAATTTCATTGCATCACTTAACCTCAGGTTATATGTGTGCTAAGTTATTTCACCTGGAGTAACAGTCAAATTTGGCCTTGGAGTACAGAATGAAGCAGGGCAAAGACTAATGGAGTTTTGCCAAGAGAACACACTAGTCATAGCAAACACCACACTAGTCATTGCAAATACTGTCTTCCAACAACATAAGAGAAGACTCTACACATGGACATCACCAGATGGTCAACTCCAAAATCAGATTGATTATATTCTTTACACCAAAGATGGAGAAGCTCTCTACAGTCAGCAAAAACAAGACTAGGAGCTGACTGTGGCTCAGATCATGAACTCCTAATTGCCAAATTCAGACTTAAATTGAAGTAGGGAAAACCACTAGACCATTCAGGTATGACCTAAGTCAAATCCCTTATAATTATACAGTCAAAGTGAAAAATAGATTCAAGGGATTAGATCTGATAGAGTGCTTGAAGAACTATGGACAGAGGTTTGTGACGTTGTACAGGAGATAGTGATCAAGACCATCCCCAAGAAAAGGAAACACAAAAAAGCAAAATGGCTATCTGAGGCGGCCTTACAAATAGCAATGAAAAGAAGAGAAGCAAAAAACAAAGGAGAAAAGGAAAGATAAACCCATTTGAATGCAGAGTTCCAAAGAATAGCAAGGAGTGATAAGAAAGCCTTCCTCAGTGATCAGTGCAAAGAAATAGAGGGAAGCAACAGAATGGGAAAGACTAGAGATCTCTTCAAGAAAGTTAGAGATACCAAGGGAAGATTTCATGCAAAGATGGACAGAATAAAGGGCATAAACTGTATGGATCTAATAGAAGCAGAAGATATTAAGAAGAGTTGGCCAGAATACACAGAAGAACTACACAAAAAAAGATTTTCATGAACCAGATATTCACGATGGTATGATCACTCACCTAGAGCCAGACATCCTGGAATGCAAAGTCAAGCAAGCTTTAGGAAGCATCAGTACGAACAAAACTAGTGGAGGTGATGGAATTCCAGTTGATCTATTTCAAATCTTAAAAGATGATGCTGTGAAAGTGCTGCACTTAAAATGCCAGCAAATTTGGAAAATTCAGCAGTGGCCACAGAACTGGAAAAAGTCAGTTTTCATTCACTCATCTCACAAGTTACTAAAGTAATGCTCAAAATTCTCCAAGCCAGGCTTCAACAGTATGTGAACCATGAACCTCTAGATGTTCAAGCTGGATTTTAAAAAGGCAGAGGATCCAGAGGTCAAATTGCAACATCCTTTGGATCATCAAAAATACAAGAGTTCCATAAAAACATCTATTTCTGCTTTGTTGACTATGTCACAGCCTTTGACTGTGTGGATCACAACAAGCTGAGGAAAATTCTGAAAGAGATGGGAATACCAGACCACCTGACCTGCCTCTTGAGAAATCTGTATGCAGGTCAGGAAGTAACATTTAGAACTGGACATGGAACAAAAGAAAGTTTGCAAATCGAGAAAGGAGTACTTCAAGGCTGTATATTGTCACCCTGCTTATTTAACTTCTACAGAGAGTACATCATGAGAAATGCTGGGCTCGATGAAACACAAGCTGGAATCAAGATTGCTGGGAGAAATATCAATAACCTGAGATATGTAGATGACACCACCCTTATGACAGAAAGTGAAGAAGAGATAAAGAGCCTCTTGATGAAAGTGAAAGAGGAGAGTGAAAAAGTTGGCTTAAAACTCATCAGAAAACTGTTCATGGTATCTGGTCCCATCACTTCATGGCAAACAGATGGGGAAACAGTGGAAAGAAACAGTGAAAGACTTTATCTTGTTGGGCTTCAAAATCACTGCAGATGTTGACTGCAGCCATAAAATTAAGACACTTGCTCCTTGAAAGAAAAAATATGACCCACCCAGACAGCATATTAAAAAGCAGAGACGTTACTTTGTCAAGAAAGGTCCATCTAGCCAAGGCTATGGTTTTTCCAGTAGTCATGTATGGATGTGAGAGTTGGACTATAAAGAAAGCTGAGTGCTTAAGAATTGGTGCTTTTGAACCATGGTGTTGGAGAAGACTCTTGAGAGTCCCTTGGACTGCAAGGAGATCCAACCAGTCCATCCTAAAGGAAATCAGTCCTGAATATTCATTGGAAGGACTGATGCTGAAGCTGAAACTCCAATTTTTAGGCCACCTGATGTGAAGAATTGACTCATGTGAAAAGACCCTGTTGCTGGGAAAGATTGAAGGTTGAAGGAGAATGGGACGACAGAGGATGAGAGGGTTGGATGGCATCACCAGCTCAATGGACATGACTCCAGGAGTTGGTGATGAACAGGGAGGCCTGTTGTGCTGCAATCCATGGGGTCTCAAAGAGTCAGACACAACTGAGTGACTGAACTGAGTGCAGTCACTTCAGTTGTGTCCAACACTTTGCGACCCCATTGAGTCTAGCCCTCCAGGCTCCTCTGTCTATTGCGTTCTCCAGGCAAGAATACTGAAGTGAGTTGCCATGCCTTCCTCTAGAGGATCTTCCTGATCCAGGAATTGAACCCACTTCTCTTATGTCTCCTGTATGGGCAAACGTGTTCTTCACCACTAGCACCACCTGGGAAGCCCCTAACCTCAGGTGAAAAATGAAAAATTTTGAGTAATACAAACACTTTTGTGGAAACCACATAAGTATACTTTGACTGCATTGTCTTTCTCCCAGGATCCACACTCCTTATCATGGCAGAAATTACTGACATTATCTGGTACCAGGCTATACCTCTGAACACACCAGCCTTAACTATACCTCTGTGTTGTCTTATTTGTGTTTATAAACATGATAATTTTATAAACAAAGAAAACTCATTCAATGTGTTCTTGACAGTAGGCCCAGGGCCCATAGAGTCTGGCACATAGTAGGCCAGTGGGAAAATATTTATACAACCTGTTTAGGAATCAGTCCTAGTAAGCAGGCCCCCACAGACTTAAGGATTTGCTGTCCTAGCAACATGACTCAATTTCATGACAAGGTTTGTGCAAGAGGGTGAAGACTGGTGGCACCTGTGCAGACAGGGTTGAGGCAGCTCTCTGCTGTCCAATGTATGCACAGAGCAATGCCTTCCTATGGCTGGAGGTGGGAGGCGAGACCAGCCTGCTGAATCATGGAATGCAGGTATGAAGTTCACATGTCAAAACTCCAACGGAAGGTCAAATATTTCAAAGTTCAGGGGCAATCACAGTGGGAGTATGACTACTTGAGACAGCAAGTTTCTTAGAAAGGGAGGTAGATGTCTTGACCTGACAGTCTCTAAACTGATATTATTCCTGACTTCTTTCTTGACTTATCCTTATTAATTCAGCACATTGTATTCTGGTGCAGTTACAAAATATAAAATGATTGGAAGCATTGTTTTGTTTTTGTTTTTCCTAACATTCTTCAGTGTTTTCCCATTGCACATAGAATAAAATGTGAGGTGCATCTACATTTAAACTGCAGAAGTTAATTCATAATCTGACAATCACTGCCTATACTTCCAATGTCGTATCCCTCGTGATTTGAAGCCCCTTGGGCCTTCTTTCTTATTCCTTAGAAATAGAATTCTCACAAGGGTGTCCTTGTCTAATTATTATCAGGGGCTTCCCTTGCCGCCCAGCTAGTAGAGAATCTGCCTGCAATGCAGGAAATGTGGGTTCGGTTCCTGGGTCAGGAAGATCTGGCTGGAGGAGGGATAAGTTACCACTTCAGTTTTCTTGGGCTTCCCATGTGGCTCAGCTGGTAAATAATCCTCTTGCAATGTGGGAGACCTGGGTTCAAACCCTGGATTGGGAAGATCCCCTGGAGAAGGGAAAGGCTACCCATTCCTGTATTCTGGCCTGGAGAAGTCCATGGACTGACTAGTCCATGGGGTTGCAAAGACTACAAAATGACTGAGCAATTTTCACTCACTCACTGAGCCTTCTTCCAGGTTGTGAAACTCTTCCCCACTGTATACTTTCACCTGTGACTTTATCTTTGCTTGGGGTACCCTTTCCCCTTCTCTGTATCTGTCTGTCTCCCTTTCATCTTTTTTTTTTCTCTTTTAAATATCATTTACTCCAACCATCCTATTTAAAATAGTCACCTTAAGCTTTTCTCTCTTGTAAGGTAAGAGAAACCCAATTAAGATGGTAGATGTTGCAAGAGGACATCAGAGGGCAGACACACTGAAACTATACTCACAGAAAACTAGTCAATCTAATCACACTAGGACCAGAACCTTGTCTAACTCAATGAAACTAAGCCATGCCTGCAGGACAACCCAAGACGGGTGGGTCATGGTGGAGAGGTCTGACAGAATGTGTTCCACTGGAGAAGGGAATGGCAAACCACTTCAGTATTCTTGCCTTGAGAACCCCATGAACAGTATGAAAAGGCAAAATGATAAGATACTGAAAGAGGAACTCCCCAGGTCAGTAGGAGTCCAATATGCTACTGGAGATCAGTGAAGAAATAACTCCAGAAAGAATGAAGGGATGGAGCCAAAGCAAAAACAATACCCAGCTGTGGATGTGACTGGTGATAGAAGCAAGGACTGATGCTGTAAACAGCAATATTGCATAGGAACCTGGAATGTCAGGTCAATGAATCAAGGCAAATTGGAAGTGCTCAAACAGGAGATGGCAAGGGTGAACGTTGACATTCTAGGAATCAGCGAACTAAAATGGACTGG